>BDUI01002953.1:56644-84185 GCA_002335545.1 Apodemus speciosus | reverse complement strand
AAAAAAAAAAAAAGAAAAGAAAAGAAAAGAAAACAAAACCCAAGCAAAGCTCCAGAGTGCCATCTTGATAGATCTGGCCAGGGGGTTTGAGTGCCTTTCTTAAAGGAACTGTTTTGTGAGTTAATGAGAATACTGTTATTTTATTAAAATAAAACTCATATTTTTATATTTAAAAAATAAAACTGGTATTTTATACCAGGCCTGGCCCTGGGACTATACCTCATCTTATACAGTGTCTCTTATTTAGATATGCTCATATTATTTGAGTATGTCTGAGAAGTTAGTGAGATGCCAGTGAAGGTGCCTGCCACAGAGCCTGATGAACTGAGTCACTAGGACAGAAACAACTCCTCTAAGTTGTCTACTGACTTCCGTGTACACACTGTACATATGCATGCACACACAATGTTTTAGAAGTATGTGGGGACTGTGAAAATGTTACTTACTCCGTTTTTGCTTGTACTATCCATCTTTAAGGTAGAAGAACCTCTGAAAACTCCTTCAGTTAGTAAAGAAAGGTATGTGTCTTTCTACTTCATTAGCTACTTAATGCTGCTGTGTGGGATATAAAATATCTGCTCAGAATATGGGTGACAGCTCCATATGCAAGATGAAGGCAGTAATAGGAAAGAGGTATGGCTTTCATTGATTGGGTAAAGGTTTACTATATAGAGGGTGACTTTTAGCTGGAATAGTCATTCATCTTGGATGAATCAGGGAAATAGACTGGTGAAAACGTTGAAAGAAAAAAAGAAATCCAGTCAATTAGGTGGAAAGTTTAGACCAGTCCATTTTTTTTTTATTCTTTATCTTTGTGCAGATAGTTTGAGACTGTCTTAAACAGTAACTTTAGTTCATATAGCACAGGCATCACTTTATGATATATCATAAAGAAAAGAGGTTGAATCCACCCAACATTGATGACTCTTAGAATCTAACTCCCCTGCTCCCATTGGAGTATGTGTATACACAACAATGCATTCTACTGTCCTACTTTATGAAAAGTTATAGACCTTAGACTGCTATATACCATATTCCTTAAGGTAGACCATGCACACCTTGAATGTGATCAGATATGCAGTTTTAAAAGATGCAGTTTCTAGAGGCCAGAGAGATGGCTCAGTAGTTAAGAGCACTGGTTTTTCTTCCAGAGGACCCAAGTTCAGTTGTCAACACCCACATGGTGGCTTCACAACCATCTGTGACTCCAGCTTTAAATATGCAATTTCTTATTAAAGTTTGTTTTTTTTATAGGTTTCAGACATCACCAGCAGTAAAAAGTAGAACTCAACAAACTCAGAGTAATGTATTACAGTTACCACTAAAAAACAGTGACTATGAAAAAGAGATTTTGACCTTAGGAGATGGTCATACTAAATTATCAGATGAGATGTCTGAGCCATCCCATTTTATACCCTATGTTCGAACAAATGAGATCTATTACCTTGATCCAGATGCACCCTTGTCTAGGCCTTCAACCCAGGACAACCAATATCAAAAATCTCATGGTAAGTTAAGTGTTTTATAAGCAAGTAATAAACCTGAATGAATGACCTCCCAACCCTGAATTTGCTTCAATATTAGTCTATGTTTTAACTAAGTCCTAGTAATTTATTTGACTATTGTAAAACTCATCTGTCCTTCAGATTGTGCCCGAGAACAAGAACTATTTGACTCTGACCATATCAGGGATCCACTTCTTAATCCTAAATTGGTGAAAAACAGGGACCGACAGCAAGCTATCCTTAAGGGGCTTTCAGAACTAAGACAGGTATGCACTCTTCACCAAGTAACTGTTTTTAGATATTTGATCTCTATATGATGACAGTGTTTGCAGCCCAGTTTATAAGTTTTTTTTTTCAATTCCTATATATATTAACCTTGAACAGAAATCAAAAGAACCTTTTTCCTTGAGTTTGCTTTCAAATTACCGTTTTCACCTGCATAATCAACATTTGGGAAGCAGGAGGATCCCAGTCTGGGCTATATACAGTAGTCCCGAGAATCAAAGTCCAGAGAGAGTTTGCATATTAAGACAACTTTTATTTAAAAATATGTACATTTAAACATCAAAACACAATAAAGTGCTAAAACCAAGAAACAAATATACAATTATGCATTAATGAATTTTAACCAATATGGTCCATTTTTTTTTAAGGTTAAGAACAGAATAGATCTGTTCAAAGAATGAAATTATACATGTGACTTCCCTCCTAGACTCATTCCTGTGATTTTTGCATAAGCTTTTACTACCTCTTACACAGGCAAAAATAAAACCTGGTAATGTGCTGAAACCTATCCTGGGGCTATTATTACACTGTATTTTGGGGGAAATTTGGCTTTTGTGTTGCTTACCCTTTATTACCCAGCCTTCCTAAAGCTAGGAAACCAGCCCTGCTCAGACAYCATTTACTTGTCTCCTTTAAGAGCTCCCTCTGTTCACATGTAGCTAGCTTGAGCTCAAGACTCATACAAAGGAGCAAGATGCTTTACTTCACCATAACCCTTATGCTGTTCAGCAGAGCCAAGATAAACACTGGGAATATTAAGACTATTACTGTGTTACTGTGTCTTCTCATGATCTTAAGAGCACTTAAGAATAGATTTCATTTTAGAAATCCAGTTGTGGTAAACCAAAAAAAAAAAAAAAMATCCCTGTTTTCACAGTAGAAAATGTTCTAGCTAGGCAACACCCAAATGAGAAGGTTCATTACAAGAATTCAAAAATTACTAAAAAAAACTCAAAAAAAAGAAAGAAAAGGAAAAAGAAACTTAAGCTATGTCTAATAACAATTCTATCCTGAGTTTAATAATATTTTGTATCATGGTAAGAGGAATATGAAAGAGAAAAAATATTTAAGTTGGCCATATACCTTCACTAAAATATCAATGTGATTGCAGGGTCTTCTCCAGAAACAAAAGGAGTTGGAAACGAATCTCATACCCTTAACTGCAAACCAAGAAGATAATTTTAGTTCTTCATTTTAAATATGCTCACCACGCAACAGCATTTTTCAAGCACCCAATGAAAAACTTCACATTATGTAGTGAAATGATGTATTTTCTAAGTACAATAAAAAAAGTTTATAGTTAAAACAAAAAGAAATCTGTCGTATTAGGGTGTAAAAGCACTTTCTACTTACCACARTAGAATCTGGAGATTCCTGACCTGTTAAACAGCATTGCTCATTTGTTCTTTTAGGGCATGAAAAGTACTATTAACACACTGAAATAATACAAATTCATTTAACTCTGGTTTTTCTCTTCTGTACATTTTGTTTTCATCATATTAAAGTGGAGATTCTAGTTTTCACAATTTTGAAGTTAGCATTAGTAACATATACATTTAGTATAGCACTTAAAGTACCACCTTGTTCTAATTAAAACCATTTCAAGATCTGTTCTAAATTATCCAATACTATTGAAAACAGAAGCCCTATTTTTAAAAGTTCATTTAACTAAAGGATCACACAAAATAGTAGTATTTATCAAAGATCTCAAGAAGTTGACCAAAATTTAAGTGAAGTCGTTTTTTCATAGCTAAACCTGAAGACTGAGAAATTGCTACTTGGTATTATGTACATGGGTTTGCTACCTAGAATGCAGTCAGGTATAGCTTGAGGAGCTGAGCCAAAACCCTCTAAATATTTACACTGCTATCTTATACCTATGTAAAAACACTATACAAAAGCTTTAATCAAAATAAATAGTTGACATTTCAGCAAAATTAGTTATCATCTGACATTAAAGGAAGTCATTACTATTTACCATTCTTTTATAAACATCAAATTTTACATATAAAACAGACTTCAATTTGAAGCCCAAGTACAGGTAACAAATGTAAAACTGAAAGGTGCTAACATGAGATAATCTGATTACAGTGTCAAAAAATTTTTCAGTTTTCAGATGCTTCAAATGTTATAGGCCATCATGATTTAAATAAACAGGAAAGAAAAAAAT
Organism: Apodemus speciosus; assembly: GCA_002335545.1. NCBI lineage: Eukaryota > Metazoa > Chordata > Mammalia > Rodentia > Muridae > Apodemus > Apodemus speciosus. The sequence continues at coordinate 80,225 of BDUI01002953.1, read as the reverse complement.
TTCAGAAAGGCCAAGAAACTTGTTTATAAATCATCAATTCATTTTTAAGAAACTGAAAAAAGTCCAAAACAACCTATTTTTTTATAATTACTGCACTTTCTCTTTGAACACATCCTTAACTTAATGGAGATTTCTCTGTATCCAAGTTTTTGTAAGCAGATAAAAAGTAATTTTCATTTCCTTGAGACTGAGTTGATGAAAGGGCATATGGTGTCCCCAGAAATGTCTGATGCGTGAGAACATTAAAATGACTAAACTGATGGGACATTTTTAATTGATTTTGGTAAGCCTGAAAGTCGCTATACGAATCTTGTTCTGCTGAATTGCTGTTCTCTCCTTCAGAGCATACTCTATCAATAGGAGCTCTCTCTTCACAATCAATTAAATAAGTCTTATCTTCTAATAAACTGTTTTGCACATCAAGAGATGACTGCAATTCAATTTGAATATTCTTTTTTTGATCTGTTCCACTTGATCCTTTGGTCTCTCTCGCCAATATTTCTGAATGAACATTGCTGAATACTTCTATATGTGAGATTTCATCCCCTGAATCCAGAGACATATCTTCTTCATCCTTTTCATCGTTTTCTAAAAGAGCTACATTTAAAAAACAAAAAGCCCTTCTCTATTGTAATACACAACTTGTTTAGTTATTAATTATACACTACTCACACAATATAGTGCGTCAGGATCTGCAAAGTCCACAATCCCTTAAAGCTTGGTCTTCTGCCACAAGGTCACTTAGTCACAACACTCACACTAGGTGTGAGTGTCCAGATAATCCGATGCTAAAAGCTTCTGCGAAATGTGTTCACGTTTAATGTTGGGAAATCCCAACTCCCAGCTCCAAAGGGGTTAATGTCAAAACAGCATCTAAAGTTATACGGTAATTCAGTATTTCATAAGACAAATATAAAATAAAACTTCTGACATGTAGCTGCACTGAATTACTAAACTGGCTAGCTCTACTGAGTCCTTAGAAATCTCTGCTTTTCACCAAGAATAACTTAAGAACAGCTTTTTTTTTTAATGTCTGGAACCAAGCAGAGGCCATCTCACAGAAGACTGAAGGTAAGATATTCTCACTACTGAAGATATTAAACTAGCACATACATCTAAAGACCTTGGTAGCCCAACAATCCCTCTATCTGGCTTAAGAAAAACTGACAGCCAACAGCAACAATAAAGCTTAATGTAAGTATATGCTGTCCAGAGAATAGACTAATGAATATATAGCCTATACAGTAACAAACAACTTGCACTAACTATGGTCTAATAAATGAGCAGATCTTGTACATACTAAGTTCTACAGTGATGTCACTGTAGATAAGTGGTTTCAAATAAACATTTCATTATAGGGTAAACAAAACCATTCCTCATTTCTGCCTCACCTAAAGAAAATGAAAACTACTGAAAAGTTACCTGACCGCGACTCAAGATTCTCGTTAGCACCAAGCAGCGGTGGAAGATTTTCTTCTGTGATTGAGTTGTGATAGCCCACAAGACTTGTAAAGTTTTGCATAAAGTCTTCAGCAGTTGCAACTACAATTCCATTATCTGTATAATTGGAAACCATCTTGATATTCTTCTCTAATTTAAAAAAAAAAAATATGTGCATAAACTGATACCTGCTCTCAACAAAATCTTTTCCACCATAGGCTCAAAATTAAGTCACAAGTTTAACACCCACTCCAGCCCCTTTCCTGTATCAGCAAGAGCATGCTCCTACCTGTTAGAAAGACTATGTGTCGCTGTTGTATGTTCTGAGCCTGAAGCCTAATGAGGCAGTCCATTTCTGGAGCATTTCGAGTTTGTGAATCACAACTGTGATAAGACAAAATCTCAACCAGATGTTTCTTCTGATACACATTCAGAAGAGTCAGCAGACTCAGAGCTTTTGTGTTCATTCTGTGAGAGTAAGCAGAGTTCAGAACCTGAATACTGGCAATTTTTTTTAGTTAATTAACCACCATTAAAAGCTGTTTAACTTACTGTTTGGTGTAAGAATGTTGGTTAGAAGAGAAGGAAAATGGGAATTGTGCATCTGATAAGCATGTGTTTTGAAGAGTGTCTTGCAACTCAGGCTAAAACCTGAACCAGTCATTCTATTTACTAAACAAACTAGTTTGATTAATTTTAAACTTTAAGGACATAAAAGAACAAAAAAAAGTTGGGCACAGTGGCATAGGTCTATAATCATATGACCCGAGGAGGTGGACAGCCTGGGCTATACTGTCTCAAGTACAAATAGAGTATAACTCTTCCTAACAACACATGGCTTTTAAGTTATGTGTAACAATACTTAAAGGTAAAATCTGGTAAAGGTATTAATTGTACATAAAGGAAGAGGGGGGTCACATTATAAGCCTGCAGAAAATATAAACCTTTGGGTCTTGGTGTTATATTCTATACTATATATGAAGTCAACACTTGCTTTTTCCTTGTTTCATAGGATGTACAGTAATAAGTATGGTGTTGTACTTTTTTTAATTCCAGTATTCAAAAGGCTATACACAACTAACACTGGAATTATTTAACCCTGAATTTCCTGAAGACTGTCACAGAATGTTAATAGGTATTAATGGCAATGAAAAAACCTGTGATCCAGAACCAGTTTTGGTGATATGTGCCTATATAGCACTTTGGAAGCAGTGGCAGAAGGATTGCCCATAACTTGGAGGCTAGCTTGGTCTACAAAGTAGAGAGCAGCTGGCTGGAATTATACAGCAAGAGATCTATTTCACAGGAAAAAATTAACTTACAAAAAGAAATTGGGGACTAAAAAACTGGCCCAGTGAATAAGAGCACTTGCTCTTCAAACATGAGGACCCGATTCACATCCCCAGCACCCACACAGCTGGATGTGTCTATGATCCCAGCAAGGGGGGAGATGGACAGTTCATGAGAACTCCCTAGCCAGCTGCCAGTGTAGCTTTTGTTCCAGGAACAGGCCCTGTGTAAGTCAGTTACCATGGAAAGAAAGAGAATGGCGTCCTGCTCTGGCCTCTGCATGGACAGGTTCAGTCTATTCCACATATACATGCTCCTTCCCCACACAAAAAAATCTAATATAGTTAATTATAAAGACAGACCTACTAACCAGGTACAGCATACCAAACTTCCCATACTGTTTGTGGATCTTTGTAACTAGTACTCCAAGGAAGTAATTTCCAGACATATTAGAAATCACTAAAACATGCAAACATATAAATCAGTGTTCTAATTAAATCTCATCAGGTTAAGATCAACCCTTGACTATTTAGTAAGTTATCTAAAGTACTTAATTGGAATAGGGTCTAATTTGGATAACAGATACAGATTAATTAATTTTGAAAAGAATGGCTTTAAAGGGTCATCTATAGTATAACCCTTCTCCCCAAGACTCAGAGAACTATGTAAAGCAGGGAGCAGAAATATCCTAAGAGCCAACTGTTATGCAATGCTGTGGGAAAACTGTATTTTAGACTTTAACAGGTCTGTTGCACTCAAGAATGTACAACAACTAGAGTTGCTTACCCAAAACTTGCATAAAATCAAGCCAGTCAAAATTACAGCACAGGTGGGAAAGATACTTAGGAGGCTCCATCCCTAGGTAAGGAACAACTGGCAGCTGATGGGTCTGGTATGAAGTGTCAATTTTCTTGAACTAAATGTTAGCCCTGATAGGATGCCTATGTTTCAGTGGGGAGCAAAAAAAGAGGACATGATCTTGAATATGGTAAGGGGGGAAGGCCCTGGGAAGAGTTGGGTGAGGAGTGGATATGACTAAAATACATTGTGTATGTATATATTATCAAAGAATCAATTGATATATTTTTAAAAGGCTTGAAATTATTGCTAATAGTACATGTTTCCAGTCTAACACCATAAAAAAAAACAAGTAGAAAAATTTCTAATCCATGTTATTATGCAGATCACAAGCAATTCTAACTATATGCAAATTTCACCAAATTGTCTATGTCAACAAGAATACTACTTCTTCCTTAAAGAGAATGGAATAATTCCGTATTATACCCATTTATTATCTGTTGACATGTGAAAACTTCATAATCCACAAATTTAGGAAAAGGAAAAATAGTTGAGCACAGTGTTAAAAATCAACAATTACTCAATGCTTTCTTACCTGCCCAGTTCCTTTAGTTTCTTCTGGAATTTACAGTGGATTTTCCATTGCCATTTCCCCTCTGGAGTACTAAGTTCTTCAAGGAATGTCAAAAAAATTTTAAGGCTCTCTGTTAGAGGCAATGAAATTCAGTTTTTAAAGTTAGTATTAAATATTTTTGGAAGAAGTGCTTGTTTGTATTTATATATAGACTAATCTATTTTCCTGTTTACCATAGACTTATCTTGCTCTGAGGGGAAACTTAACTATAACAGCTACAAACAACCCAGTATCAATACCACTACCAGAGGAATCCAAGTACCACGGCAGGTAGTACAGATCAGATTTATATGAAAGCATTTATATGTAAGATAGAATAGAGAAGAACTGTGAGGTAGCAACGGCTCAGGAAAATACAGAAATAAGCCAGTTCCCCCATGATTGAGACAGTAAGTAATAGTTTTTAATCTCATATTTTTAATTTTCCATGAAAACCTAGGGCAACCACATACCAGGAATCACATGCTGAAAATAATGTACTCATTCTTACCAATTGTGACAACCTCTGGATTTAGAATAGATTCATCAGACACAATAAAGCCACCAGATACAAATAACTCGTTGTATGTATGATTTTTAACATCATCCAGGCTATCAACACCAGCAAAACTAACACATGGGAGCTTCTTTAAAGTCACCAAGCCAGGTACCTGTTAAATACCAAACAAAACCAGAAATAAGATGGATAAATGAGCTAATAAATATATCTAAGTATAGTCTTACCTAAGAATAAAGTCTAAAAAAAAAAAATTACTATTGCTCAGTATTGGAAAGTCACACAATATTTTAAGTATTACTTTATAGTAGTATAAGCTAACATTTATGAACAGAATACTAAGGAGTTTACATTAGGCTGAAAACACAAAATGGATAAAATGCTAATATATCTCTAACCCATAAACAGCTAGAATCCAAACCTAAGAGCTGGGTGTGGTGGCACATATCTGTATCATGAGATACAGAGAAGGGGGATTAAGAGGTCAGCCTAGGCTACATAGTTGGAGTCTTTTTAGGCTACATAGGATGCTTGCTCAAAAAGATGGGGTGGAAAGAGAGCCTAGAGTGCAAGAATAGTAGTGAGAAGGCAGCCTGAGGCAAGCTCTGGAGATCAGGATAGCATATCTCAAAACCAAAAGGTTTGTCTGCACATTCAAATAAAGATTTCAATACAGAGAGTTAGCAGAACACTCCTTACCTCTACATTAATCCAGTACATCTTAACTAATCTGAAGGAAAGGGAAGATTCCTAACACACAGTAACTTAAAAAGTTTTGCAAATACACAATTCTCACAAGCTGGCTCTGGACAGGTACTTAAGAATTTATCTTTATCTTAAAAACAAAATTTTTATTCTCAGAATAAGACTTAACAATGAAGCCGGGCGGCGGTGGTGCACGCCTTTAATCCCAGCACTTGGGAGGCAGAGGCAGGCGGATTTCTGAGTTCGAGGCCAGCCTGGTCTACAGAGTGAGTTCCAGGACAGCCAGGGCTACACAGAGAAACCCTGTCTCGAAAAAACCAAATCCAAAAAAAACCAAAACCAAACAAACAAAAGAACAAGCAAAAAAATAATGCTCCAATCTAAATCTTACACAAGTTATATGAGATAATCTCTTACTCTATATAAATAATAACATGCTATAATTCAAAACTCCATCCGTAGAGAATTATATTTCCTATCTCTTCAACATAGATGTGTTTGTGTTTAACAATCCATTTTTTAAAAGGGAGAATTACACTGACCACGTTAGGACAGTGCTCAGCTTAAGTGTTGCCTACACTATACCAACACACAGCTATGGGCTATGTACAGATTTCTGTGTTAGAAATGTTTCCAGAATGTGGGGGGAAATGAAGAAGCTCTACATTCAATCACAGGACAATACCGTAGTAAACACATCTCTTTTCATCTTCCTAACAAGACAAAAGGAAAGCACGACAGTACTATGCATCCTATTTTCACTTTAATGCTCTTTGTGTATATCTTTGGGATGCCACATCAAACAAGCTAACAGATACCTTATGAAAGACAAAAGGATTAAACATTTGTTATCAATACTGAGTTTCTGAACTATTTTGTTTTAAGTCATTTTTAATCCCTCTGCTCCCTCTAACAAAACAGACAGAAACTTGTCACAGAAAATAAATTCCATAAATAGAATAAGCAGTTACTTCAAAACTCAAAGATCAAATACCTGAAATGATATACTACAGTTCTAGGAATCTTTTGGGACCATCACACTTTTTGACTTTAAAAGCTCTGAAGCAGACAAGATATCAAGAAATGACAAATAGAACTGGAGAGATGGCTCAGCAGTTAAGAGCACTGAATGCTCTTCCAGAGGTCCTGAATTCAGTTCCCAGCAACCATATGGTGGCTCATGACCATCTCTAATGGGATCTGATGCCCTCTTCTGGTATGTCTGAAGACAGCTACAGTGTACTCACATACATAAAATAAATAAAATCTTTAAAAAAGAGAGAAATGACAAATAAATGTATTATTATGCCATTTCTGGACAGGTGTTTACTACTGATTGGACTGATAATACCCCATATGAGATGAACCCCAGAATTAATTACCTCTCTGTAATTTTCCTTCTCATTCATAAAAAAACAAGAAAACATGGCCTAATTTTAAATCTCTAAATCAAAGGCTAGCAAGATGGTTCCAAAAAAGTACTTGCTACCAATCCTAACTACACGAGTTAATTATTCCCCAAGGCCCACTAAGAATTGATTCTCACAAATTACCCTAGGACTTCCAGACACACACCTTATAGTACCCTCCAATAATAATAAAAACTTACAAAGGTTTTTAAAAATTAAGTAAATCTGCAGTATGATCAGAGGTTTCTTCCTTATCCCCATAATAGTAGGGATCAAACTTAGCTATAGCCCTAGGAGGCCCTTATATATCCAAACAATCTAAAATTAAACAAAGAGTCTAAAACCCACAATATTGAGATCATAGGTTCTATGTTTAGTTCAATGCACTTCTATGAATTACTAAATTCAGAAATATATTATGGCAACCTTTAAAATTCAATTTGCAGAGTTCAGATCATTGAGTATATATAGCACTAAGATTACCTTCTCATTAGTTACCTTTATTTCTTTGCAAAGCACACTCTCCTCTTCTTCATGAATGTAAAATTTCACAGTATTTTTCTGGACATCTTTCATGATTTTAACCAAACTATTAAATACTTCAGGTTCTAACTGGCTTATAAAATTTGAAAGTGCTGGTTGTGCAGAAATGGTTATATCACTGGGTGATTTTGTTATTTCTTTTTCTGTGGGTTCCAGGACAGTATCACCAGGTACAGTGTGATCAGAAGTCAACATTAACTCTTTGCAGTGGTGCGGCTGATTCATTTCTACTTCCATTGAAGAGGAATACTGTTCATTAGAGCTGTTATTTTTTAAATGTTCAGAACAGAGTGGCTCAAAAAGGTCTTTACCGTTGAAGTCACTTGAGGAAATTGATACAACATGCCTTCCCAGAGAAGTCAATGCTGTTGCATTATGAGAGTGATTAGGGCTTACTACTGGTGGCAAATTCACCCCCCTAGCTGATGCTTTAATAATAATAGTATTTAGTTTTTCATGCAAACCATCTACAAATTCCTGAACACCAGCTTTAGTAGTCTTAGAATATATGAACTCAGAAAGGCGATTCATCCTCTCTTGTGCTGAAAAGATAGGTGTGGCGACTGTACTAACATAAGAAACATTCTTCTGCTTCAAAATCTCTTCTATCTTTCTAGAGAAGACATGGAATTCTGCTAACACCGTACTCTCTGTAGTCTCGCTCACTGTAGGAAGCTCTGCTGCTGGCACACACTGCTCTTCCACTGTCCTCGCCTGGCCTGCTACAGTGTCCTCCTTAGTGGTGCCTGTTACAGTGTCTGTAGACGGAGAGGATGGAAACTGGTAATCACAGCTTCTTTCTCTATTGATGACCCGGGGATCATTAGGAAAGGCCTCCGCTGGTGGCAGACACACCAGCTGTTCTGCTGGTGATTTCATTCCTATATAAGAAGAGTTTATTATAAGAACAATCCAAATGGGTAGCATTAAAAAGCAAACGAACAAAAACTCAGTTAAAAACACATCAGCTCAGGTATATATTTAAAAATATCAACTGCAAAGTAAATTTAAAACTTCAAAAAATTGTATAAACCCCATGTCCTATCTGCTCTACTTATAGGCTACGCTTTGGATTTCAATAACAATCACTCAAAGTTTCTTCCAAGTGTTCAAAAGTGCCTCTTTAAAATAAGGTTTAAAAACAAAAACAAAAACAAAAACAAAAACAAAAACAAAAACAAAAAAAAAACAACCAGTGTCTGACTAGCATGAACAAAAATATTAAGTCACTTCTGTTTTTGCTTTCCTGCCAATCTATCCATCTGAGATATTATACTGCTGTATTCCATGGCCAAGTCATGACAGTGCCGCGTTAGTGTAATGACCATTCTACCCATCTGATGTTAGCAGATATTATACTGCTGTTACCAGTCTGTCTATCCATCTGATGTTAGCAGACTATTATACTGCTGTATTTCACAGCCATATAATGACAGTGCTGTGTTAGTGTAAGAATGAAGTCTAATTGGAAGAAAGTCCAACAGAAATACAGCATCATTAAGATCTTAGAAAATTGACTACTTATTTTTAGGCTGGTCCTCGCATGTAAGTTGGCTAATACATCACCTACAGTCTACCAGACTCGATCTGTCAGGAAAGAAAGGCTCAACAAAATAGGAATTGAACATTTTTCATAGCTGCATTGAGTAGTACCTTTGATAATGCCCTCAAGTATTTTCATTTAATTTGTAAATAATTCCATAAGAAACAGGAAAGCTACTAGGAATTTTGGATTACAAAGTCTTTATGTAACCCAACAGTAATGAGACTTTAACTTTTGATGAGATCATACTGTTGTTTTCCCCATAAACCTTAAATTCAAATATGATTAAGTTTTTAAAACTACTTAAAACTACTTTTCTAAACAAACACCCTAAGTCTATTTTTAAATATAAGAGGAAAATATATTTAACATTGATTTATACTAATATAGTTTTAAAAATAAGATCTTTGCCTAAAAATTTATCAACACAATTATAAGATTGAAAAATGAAAAAAAATTTCCTTAAGTCTTAGTTAACATGACTTCCTAACATATTATTACTGTAGTATAGAAAGTACATTTATAAATTTTCAAACCTATAGTACCTACAGTGAATTTACAATCCAAGTTTATGCTCGGATGTAGCTCTGTGTTCTTTCTACAAAAAAAAATTCCACTTCTATTATCCCCACTTGCACTTTTTACAATGTCATGACCACTGTATTCAGTTACTGCAAAAACACTTACAGAACAGCAGGCACAAATGACAAAACAAGAAAGCAAGCAAAACATCCAATGTGTCAGCAATTAAAACTGTATGAAATATAAAGTTCAAGTTCTTTAAGACTGAGGAATAATGAAAGTTCTACACTTTACAACATTAAACATGTAGTTTTAAATGCATATAAAAATATAKAGACAGGTATATAAAAAGTTAGTAACCAATAATTGATCTATTGAGGACAAAGTGAACATACGTAATACTTTTTTTTTACTTTTTTTTGTTTCTTTAACACCCCCCCCCATTCCCTTTTGTTTTTCTGAGACGGGGTCAGGGAAGCTTTGAACTCATAAATCTTCCTGCCTCGGCATCCTGAGTACTAGATAAATTGAGGGGAACTATTTTGATTAAAAAACAAGTTTTAAAAATATAGGTGGTTTTTAATACATTTATTTTATGACAGTATAGTTAGTTGTATGTCTTTAACATATGTTTGAAATTAAGAGCTAGGCTTGAAGGCAGAGGCAGGCAGATTTCTGAGTTTGAGGCTAGCCTGGTCTACAGAGTGAGTTCCAGGACAGCTGGAGCTATACAGAGAAACCCTGTCTCAAAAAAACAAAACAAACAAACAAACAAACAAACAAAAAAAGAGCTAGGCTTGAACCACCAGACCACTGGGAGAGGGTGTGGGAGAACCATGAAGATATGAATTTTAAACATCTTTTAAAAAAAATTAATGTAACTTAAATATCTATGTAAAGTTTTTCATATTATAAATTTCTAGGGGCAAGCCAGGAATCGATCAGGTATCTTTAATCCTAGCACTTGGGAGGCAGAGGTAGGCATATCTGTGAGTTCAAGGCCAGCCTCATCTACACACCTACTTCAAAGACAGCCAGGGCTACACTGGGAAACCCTGCCTTATACAGAGTTTCAGTAATAATAGCAACAATCATAACAACCATAATAATTTTAGAGGGATAATCAGGGGGTAAAAGCACTTGTTATGTAAACATTGGGACCACAATTCAAATCTCCCGGATACATGTAAAATGCCAGACATGGATGTTCACGCCTGTTACATTGTGGGGTTGAGAGAAGTAAACCTCGGGGACTTGCTGGCAAAACAGCCTAACTCAAAGGGCAAGCTTCTGGTTCAGTGAAGACCCTGTCTCAAGCAATACAGGAAGAAACCAAAGTTTCCTCTAGCCTCCATATATCTATATATCTATATATATGGAGGCTAGATATATATTCACATCTACATAGTTGGATGTACTCCTCCTACCTAATACACACCCACAAGTCACTTTTTTAAATAAAGCAAAATAAATTTCTTTAAGTTGTGAATAAAGTCCATTTAATTTTATTTTGTATAAATTACTCCAAAAGATTTTAAGAACAACACGTTTTTAAAAGCTCATCTTCATCAATAAATGATTTAACAGATGTCAATGTGTATGTGTTATTTTACTGATTGTTGACAAAGTACCAGTCATCTGACTTTTAACATGCGAAGAGAATGCACTATTTCTCATAAGGCAATATCACTTAGATCTAACTTTACAAAATATAAATACAATGTCTCAAGGAAAAGAAAAGTGTATGTCTATAGAACAATATGAAGTTCAAACAAGGTAACTGCTTCTCCTACAAAGAATTACTGACAATACACAGCATAGATGAAACCTTGACATAAAGTTGAATGAAAGAGCCAARCAGGCATGAGTGGATTCAATTTACCAAGACAAAAATTAAAATATGGTAAAGAACGTGAGATTAGTGGCCACCTGTTGTGAATGGAGATATCATGACCCAAGATACAGAAGAAAATACTGAAGGGCCCTGGGACTGTTACATATCTTGACTTGGGTAGCAGTCACACAGTTTAAACCTATATGAAGATTATTGAGCTATACACTAAAAATTTGTGTACTTTAAAGATAAGTCATCTTTCCTAGGAGATAAAGATCTTCTTGAAGAAAATTATGAGAAGAGTTAGTTTTTAAAGAAAGCCATTTAGCTTCACTAGAAAATACCTTCAGATTTCTCCAAGAATACTAAAACAGTCATATAACTTTCTTCCTAAAATTAAAATAACAAAAAAGATCCATAAGATTTCTTAAAGAGTAAGGTATTAAAACAAATGGAAAGATTTAAATAGATCACTACCAATCTCAGGCAAGAAAATGCCACAAACACACACAGTGAAGTAGAATTTGATTGAGCTCAGTCGCACAAAAGAGACTATCATCTATGTATCTACTGCAACTAGATTTCAATCTCTTAAACCTTCTGCAGAAGTTAGTTTTTTACTTAAAAARTAGGCCAAAAAATTTTCAAGATTATGAACAGAATATGAAAAGAAATGGTTTTTACATTCTGTAATTTTAAAATAAAAGATTGGTTCTTATAGACTATCTGAAGAAACACATTAAGAAGAACATTTTCATTTTCCTAAGTCACCCGATCAGCTAGACAACACAGATTATGTGTGTAACAAGAATATCTGATGCAATTAATAATTTAAAAAATGATAGTTAAGAGATCTTGCCTAGACGTCTCTCTCTATATGCAGCACAAAGTAAATCCATGCCCTACTTGAAGAACCAGAATGCAACTGGCAATTCTGAAGAAGGGCACATTGGGAAGAAAAGCAAAGTGAGCCTTCTCACCTGGGGTTTGTTTCTCACCATGTTTCCCAAGCTGGTCTTCTGGGCTTCCTGCATTCCCTCCTGAGGAAAGCATCCATTAGATTTGTAGACTCTCTTCAGATACCAGTGACGCCTATTAGGCACCTTTCAGATAACCACAAATGCTAACAAAGGAATATTTCTTCTTTTGCCTAAACATTTTTGATAGGTCATTTGGAAATGGGAAGTTGTTTCCCTTTCCACTCAGGTGACATGGAAGATCAAAACCTAGATTACTTCTTTAAACAACTCAACAGCAATTATGAAGGTGTTTAAATGAAGAAAGGTTAAGATAACCACACCTACAAACTACTTTCTATTTGATTTCCAAGGATCAATATGCCTCCAATTTCATAAGAGAACCAACTCCCTCTCTAGCATCAGGTCTCGGGTCTCTTGCCTTCTCCGTAAGGTAAGAAGCACAGAAGCATGACGTGCTGGAGCCCACGGAAACTCATCAAGCTTTAGAAATTCTTCTCAGACTCCCTACAGGTCACAAGCCATCTACTTTTCAGCAAGTCATTCTTCCAAAGGCTAAATAAAGGTACAGGAACAGAAAAGATGTGCCCAGAAAACAATTCCAAATATAGTGAACTAGCAARCATGAATAAGAAGTTGGAATATTAAGAACATATAGTGTGTGCATGGACAAGTAAAAATATTCCAAATGACAATCATTCAACAACTGTCAAACACCAGTGGTTCAATAAGCTTTCATTAGGCATTTGCATTTGGTTTTTTCAGGCTGTGCTCCAGAATAAACCATTAGGAAATCAAATTTCCTTTACACAGATGAGCCTCAACATGACCACATTCTAGATAACAGACAGATTTTGGTAGAGTTGAAAAGTAATGGCTACCCAAACAGCATCACTTCATTACAACACCTACTTCTCCAAGTGGTTGTCAACAGTTTTCAATTGATAATATGCACGCTAAACTCCACAAGAGTAACTATGCCTTAAATCCTTACATTAATAGGTCCCTTTGTAGATACTTGCTAATGTCAATGAAGAATAGTGATAAGCAATATACTGCTCAAAATAAAGACTCATGGCACAGCCAAGTAAGATAAGGTACCTTGTGACCCAAGACTGGAATCTAAAAAAGATGAACTCTCCAAGAAACTGGTCCTTGAGTAAAAGGAAACAAGCCTATCACTGAATGAGCTTACTACTCCTTACCTGTAATTGGGATCAATTTCCAATGTATTTCTGTCTCTTCATCATCATTTGATTTAGAATGCTGTCTAAGGAATCCATGCTCAATGGAAACAGTGGGACAGAGACTGCACTCTTCAAAATTACTGACATTAATTAAATTCAGATCCTAGAAATAGAAGTACATGCATTTAATAGTTTTCCTTTTAATTTTAATATCAAGACTATACTACTTCCTCACAGCAGATGTACAAACTTCAGACTACACATTACAAATGAGAAAAAGCAATATGGTAACATTGTAGTTAACGTTTCACATTAAAATATATTTTGCCAAAGCTAGGCATGGTAGCGCTTGCCTATAATCAGGATCAAAAGGCAGAGCAGGAAGATCAAAAATATGAGGTCAACCAGGTTTATATAATGAGTTACAGGCCAGCCACAGGTTCAGAGTAAAACCCTGTCATAAACAAACACACACCTCCCCCCAATAAATGAACAAAATAACCAAGATATATTATCATTAAAGGTTATATGGAGATAAGATAACCTAGGCAAGATGGCTTAGTGGATAAAGGCACTTGCCACCAAGCCTGATGACCTGAAGTAGCTTTTGCCAGGATCCACACAATGGAAAGAGAGCATGAACTTTCAAAAGTTATTCTCTGAATTTCACATAAACACAAAATTAAAATACAGTAAAAAAAAAATTGTATAAAATGATATTTTGAGTTGGAGAGATGGCTTAGCAATAAAGGACACTAACTGTTCTCGCAGGAAACAAAGGTTCAATTCCCAGCACCCACATGGCAGCTCACAACCTCTTTTGTTTGTTTTTTTTTGTTTTTGTTTTTTTTCCCCCGAGACAGGGTTTCTCTGTATAGCCCTGGCTGTCCTGGAACTCACTCTGTAGACCAAGCTGGCCTCGAACTCAGAAATCCGCCTACCTCTGCCTCCCAAGTACTGGGATTAAAGGCGTGCGCCACCACCGCCCGGCTTACAACCTCTTAACTCTAGTTTGTCTAAAACATCTGACAGCTCTACTGCTCTCAGAGGGCACTAGGGTGGCATTTGGTACATATACAGACATGCAGGCAAAACACTCAGAAGAATAAAATAAATAAAAAGGTCTTTAATACACACACCACACATGTAAAATTGGTGTTGATTTAAATTTAAATTTTAGATTCGATATATTTGTTATTGTAATTTAAAAATACCAACAGACAATACTTAAGTAAGTGGGAATAAACCCTGTAGATACAAAAGGGGAAGCAGGCAATGCTCAGTCCATACTCTCATTAAACATACTKAGAAATACTAACAGTACAACTTCATATTTCAATGCCTACTACATAAACCACCTACCACCATCTTCTCCTTAAAATAAATATCCAAAAACTAAATACATGCATACATAACTTTTATTCAAAAGCACAAGAAAAAATTAGCTATGAACTCAAGAATATAGTGCCGAGCTGGAGAGATGGCTCAGCGGTTAAGAGCACTGACTGCTCTTCTAAAGGTCCTGAGTGCAAATCCCAGCAACCACATGGTGGCTCACAACCATCCATAATGGGATCTGATGCCCTCTTCTGGGGTGTCTGAAGACAACTAGAGTACTTACATATAATAAATAAATTAAAAAAGAATAATAATATAGCGCTATCTTGTATTATCCCTCAATGATTCAGCTACTCGATTAGGAAAGTACTAATACAGGAAATGAATTGTCTACTAAGCACGAACCAGACATAAACTGAATTCCTTAGTAAGCAAAACTAAGAATTACCTCAAAGATAATCCCAAAAGCTATTCATTTGTATTTGCACAATACAGAACACCTAATTTTCAACACTATGTTACAAAGGTAAGTTGCTTCATCTGCCTTACCTTGCTTCTGTTAAAGCATAAAGCAGCCAGGGTTTCTAAGACTTGTTTCTTTATAAAACAGTATGAAATTAGCTCCAGCTATGCTAATCTGACAATCTAGTCCTAGGTTTTATATCCTAACAGGTAAACGTTAGATTATATAAAGCACACAAGCATACAGGAAACAATTACTTCAGTATTTACCTTTTTTCAACAAGAATAGCTCAGAATCACCCTCCCGGACAAACACTCTTACTTAGGAGTGTCTTTATTCTTTTGGAAAGGAAAAGCCACTCCCTGAAGTATGCCTATACTCTCTTAAGAACACACACAATAACCAGTAGACTATGCTTACTCTTTAAAATATAGCTTATAGTTAATGCCTACCTCACTGCTAGATAGAAGAGTAGGGTACTTTACAGATGTTGCATCAACTTCTAGCAATGGGCTCTGAGCATCCTTAAAATGCACATTTTCAATTTTCGTAGTGCAAGCAGGTTGCTCACATTCTTTTTTATCTAAAGTATGGTTCAACTCATAATCACACTTTTGCTTTAGCTCTTCATAGGTACCACTGCTACTCAATCCTAAGGCCTTGTTGACTGTATCTGTCAGGAATCCATCTGAGTGTCGTGCATTTGCTAGTGCTTCCGATAGCCAATTATAAAGCTTGTGGATCTCTCCAGTGTTGCCTGCATCTTCCTGCTGCAATCTTAAGTTAGGATCATGTCCTAGTAAGCCAATGGTCTGTGGAGATTCTGAGGAAAAGAAAGAAAAGTTCTCTTGTATTTTAAAAGCCAGTATACTCATTCTATGACAGGATAACAAAATGTGATATAGTATAAAAATCAAATATAACTTTAAAGTCACTTGTAAGACATTTATGGGTAGGGACTAAATGTATTTATGTCCTTTACTATACAGTTATTTACTATAACTGTTTCTGAAAATTTGAAGAGCACAAGGAAGAGCAACAAGCATGGCCAGACCCTTATCAGTCTGAAACAGTCTTGAAAAGCCAAATACTGACAATAAAACAACACAGAGAGGATTCTGAAATGATTAAGGAAATCTAAAAACCAGGAAGGTCACAAAAGAGCTAAGACATAGACACTGAAAGTAAAAAAACCTAGATCAAATGAAGAAAAAGCCTTGAAAGTTACACAAAACAACAGCATGGTCAAACAGCTTTCCGGGACGGTTAAGCGCTTGTTCCTTTACGTTGTACAACTAGTGAAATGTTTATTTTTATTTTAAAAATGTATCTTTATTTCATCTTAATTAATTTAAAAGTTAAAAGATATCATGCTAAAGGTCCCAGCTCTGGTTACAGACACCTGTCCCAAGTTCTTGGGACACCAAGGCACGAAGACAACGAGTTGGACTAAGGCCTGAGTTAAAAGTCAATCTGGGTAACTTAGTGTAAACTGCATCAAAAAGAGAAGAGATCTGAAGAGCGCTTATCTAGCATAAGCAAGACTTTTGGTTCAATCAGAGCATAAAAGTAAATAACAAAGCAGGGACAGTAATCTGTCCAACCTAGTAAGATACAAATGCATTAGAAAAGTAGACAAGCCTGTGATCCCAGCACTCTGGGAGGCAGAGGCAGGCGGATTTCTGAGTTCGAGGCCAGCCTGGTCTACAGAGTAAGTTCCAGGACAGCCAGGGCTACACAGAGAAACCCTGTCTGGGGGTTGGGGGAAGGAGGGAAAGAATGGAAGAAAGGAAGAATGGAAGAATGTGAATGACTACAGCAAGATTCCTGAGCACACAACCTCAAACTTCACATTTCACGCTTTGGAACTAGCCAGTATAAAAATGTTAAAACACTATATATAAATATTTAAGTTACTTGGAATACTTAAACACACTATGACAAAAATCTATTTCTATTAACTGAAAAGGACACAGGAAAGCAACAACAGGAATTGTATGCCTGAATATAAGAAATTTAATTTTAATTCAGAAGACTGTTTCACGCACCGTCCTAAGCAATAGCCTAAAATAATCAAACACACACCTCTCGCTGCATAAACAAAATCTGAAGTATAGGAGGGAACTTCAAGCTCAGGTTAAAAGTGATGTGTACACTCTATCACATTAGTCCAAACTAAGCAATTCAGAAATATGACACACCAGAGGAAATGTTTTCTATGTAAGAGCAGACTAAATATTTTAAACATCATGGGCTATACACAGTCTTTGCTGTAATTCTGCCATTTCAGTGTGAAAGTAGCTATATACACACAAATAAATGGCCAGGACTGTATTTTATACTAATTTTCTTTACAAAAACAAGAGACATCACTTTTATTCTTTAGCTGCTTGAGGATCTGTCATCATCACAAATAACAGAGTAATTAAATAGACCAGAAGTTCATGACCAGCCAAATGCTTCACAAAGGAAATAAATGACTATTAAGTCTGTCACTCTGGAAAGGCAATAGAAGAAATTTGGGAAACATGAAATATACAAAACCAAATCAGAGCCTTGTATTTGGATTCAGAACACATTTTGGTAGTGGCAAGGTAACTAACTAGATACTGGATATGATTTGTTTTCTTGGATTGTACAAAGAAAAACTGAGGACTAATACACACTTGAGGAACATAACTTGTTGAAAAAGCAAAGGACCACAAGCAAACAGCTAAAGGAACATATGAATGGAAATAAAATGGAAAGTTGGCAGACTATAAAGGTTAATGTTAGTACTAGCAAAAAAGTAAGCTGAAGTGGATAACAGGACAAAGTGTAAAGCCACTGCAGTGACTTCCCTGCTGTGACGATGTAGTATTTCTAAGGATAGGATTAATAAATTGTAAAAACTTCAAAAGCCAACCAACCAATATTGAACAAGCCAGGCAGGCATGTTCACACCTGTAATTGTGCACTCTGGGAATCTGAGGAAGGAAAACTGGTAAGAATCCCATGCCAACCAGTGGGAAACCCTGCATCAAAAAAAGATGGGGGCAAAAAAAAAAAAAAAAAAAAAAACAAAAAACTTCACCAGAAAAGAATACCCAGGACATTTTGTATTTGGCTCTTAGGTNAAAAAAAAAAAACATAAAACTTGAACCTAACCAAATACCCAGGACATTTTGTATTTGGCTCTTAGGTAGTAATCTGAGTATCTCTAACATGGGAAGAACAGATCCAAGGTCATGAGTTTCGGCTTTTATCATAAAGGTAGGGTGTTATTTTACCTTCAT
This sequence comes from Apodemus speciosus, assembly GCA_002335545.1. Lineage (NCBI taxonomy): Eukaryota > Metazoa > Chordata > Mammalia > Rodentia > Muridae > Apodemus > Apodemus speciosus. The sequence continues at coordinate 61,771 of BDUI01002953.1, read as the reverse complement.
ATAGATAGCAACTTTCAGATGAATTACTTGTTTTGGCAAACTTTTTCATATTTTCAGGTAGATCTTCAAGCTTCCTCTTCAAGACACTTTTGCTTTTTTTATCTTCTGGATCTGGATCCCCACCCACATTTTTTTTTGTACATTGAATTAAATTAATCAATTCTTTGACTCTATCCTTATCATAATCCAAAGAATGAGATGATTTCTGTTGTTCAGATTCAGTAGTTTCACCCCTTGAATTATTACGTTTTCCAAATTTCATTTTTGAACCATTCAGTTCTTCTTCTTGACCTTCATAATCTGAGAGTGGACTAAATTGTTGGCGTCTCCAATTTTCTTCAAATAGCTCTTTTAATTTAAAAATAGGTAACTGATACATTTCTGGCTGATAAATATAGGTATGTAAGCAGTCGTCAATATGGGATTTATTTCTTGGTGCTGAGTATAGGAATTTTCTATCATCTAATCGTGAATCATATGAAAACATAAAAAACTCTCGCTTACCCGAACCAAAACCTCGCTTAAAAAATTCACTTACATACTTTTCAACAACAGAATGAAAATTTACAGTGTTTATAGTTTTGAATTCTTTTCTACACTGAATCAGAGAAAATTGTAAAAACTGCGTTATTTTTAATATATCTGGTAAGTTCTCATGCCTCTCCAGTGGTGTTGTATTCGTTATACCTTTTTGTGCTGCAAATAAACAAAAGAGTAAACTATATTAGCAATAAGGAAACTGATAAAATACAATTATGTGTATTTCTCAAGGATGACAGACAGCATTTGAACTCTGATGCTGAGCCACTGCACATCTGCTTCTGATGCACATATAGCACAGCCAGCTGATGAGCAATGTGCTTCGGCTTAAAACAGGACAGGGACCAAACAAGTGAAAGGGGAGAACAGATTTGTAATGGAAAGAAACCCACTCACTAATGATCTTCACTTCTTTCACCCACATTTAACACAAATGGTGGCAAGCAAATTGCAAGGGGTGGAGGGAAAAAGCAAGATGTGAGATTCTACACAGTATAAGTTTGCTATAACATCATTCCTTTTTCTCATAAAGTAACAGCTTTAACTTTATATAAACGCATTTCCCCATAAGCGCATATCCATGCACTGAGTAGCCACAACTGAAAACAAACAAACAAACAAACAAACAAACAAACAAACAAACCAGACTTAATTCAAAAGTAAGCTCATTAGCAAATTCCTTAATATAGTATTCAGGTTTACTGTTAGAAGTGAAACAGCAAAATCTTCTCTAACATAAACATTCCAAATTCTAATCAATTCTGAAAGGCCTCGTGTTTAATATGGTATATGATAGTTTAATGAATAAAAGAAATGTGTCACATAAAACTCTTAATGAGCAGCAATATTGAAACAATTATAATCAAACATCACTAAAGCACTGAAAAAAGCCAAACCAAAACAAAGTTTCAACGTTAARAATAAAACTTCAAAGCCAGGAGTAAAACCATACAAAAAATGGAGAGAGGGAACATATCAAAGTCATGTTTTATATTACTATTTCCACAAAATAATCACATAATCACAATATGTCCAAAAGTAAGATGTAGAAGAGATAAATGTAGCCTTACTGAAAAGATTTCAATGACTGTCTACCAACAAGCATACTTCAACAACTTACAAGCATAGGAAACAACTTACTAATAATTAGGCATCTAGGTTCTTGAAACAGAAATAAAGCATGGAGGATTCGTGACTTGACAGTCTGATGTTCTAAAAAGGAAAAAAAAAAAAAAGCCAAATTCATCAAAGTATTCTAACTTTTTTTTTTTTAAATTATAAGAATTAAAGCCAGATTACCTACCATAGGGAGAAGCCATCTGGATAGGAGAAAGAAGGAAAAGGTATCCTCGGTCTCCTAAAGGTTTAACAAGAACCTGTAGTTTGGGAAGTCAGAGAAGTTATACATACCCTTATTATTACTACTACTTTTAGAGAGACACAATTTCTACTAAGTATAAAGAACTACTACTAGATTACATTAAAACTCTTCACTATGGCAAAAACAAAATAACAGTAAAACCACCAAACTAATTGTTAAAGATTGATTCCAATCAAGTAAGAACTTATTATTTATAATATACTGGGAATGTTCTTCAAATAGTTAYAATTATCTGTGAAAAATAACTTGATGTTTGAATATAGAGACTTCTACTATTTCTCATCAGAGAAAGATATTAATTGCTAGGCAGTATGCTGGACATTCAGTATAAAGCAGGCTTTGAAATAACTCCTTATGAAAATTCAACATAATATTCAATGAAATATGTTGCCAGAATTTAATCATATAATTATTTAATAAGTATCATTCATGTTACATAATTTTATCTGTCAGAGATGACCTGAAAGATAAACAGTACTAAGAAACACAAAATACCAGTAATTACAAAAAACAGAAACATTCCCCCAAAAGATTTACAAAGCAGGAGCAAGAGAGATGGTCCAACAGTTAAGGGTACTTGCTGGTTTCTTGTTTGTTTTTCGAGGCTGGGTTTCTCTGTATAGCCCTAGCTGTCCTGGAGCTCACTATGTAGACTAACCTGGCCTTGAACTCAGAACTCCGCCTGCCTCTGCCTCTCAAGTGCTGGGATCAAAGGCAAGTGCCACAGTTGCCCAATAAGGGTACTTGCTTCTTTTGCAGAGGACCAGGGTTTGGTTTCTAGTACTCACAAATGGAGGCTCACAACCAGTTGTTGAGGTTCCACTGTACTTTTTTCTGGCCTCCACGAGCATCAGACATGTGTACACATATACATACAGAAAGCCAGATCTGGTGGCACAGGCCTATAATCTCAGCTACTTGGAAGGCTGAGATAAGATCACAAGCTGAAGGATAGCCTGGGAATATCCGATAGTTCCTTTTTTAAAATATAAAAGGGAAGGGCTGGGAATTATAGCTTTGTGGAAGAAATGGTCTAGCACATACGAAGTCCTAGATTCCATGTTCAGTCCAAGGGGTTGGGGGGGGGGGGTCAACCTACCAACAAAAAGTACTGAAGACTAAGAGCTGACCCTGAAAGACAAAAATCTCACACTTGTACCCATATTAAAACCTTCTCTTGGACCAGATGAGGTACCCTACTAATCACAGCTTTTGGTAACCAGCAGGAAGAGATCACCATTGGGATCAAGGCTAGCCACTAGCCTGGGTCTACATAATGAGCTCCAGGCCAGCCAGGGTTGCATAGCAAGACCATGTCTCAAAACAAATAAAACAAAAATGTTCTTAGTAAACTCTTTTCCAAAATAAATAAAATTTGTCAAGCTAAAGCAATATATCTAGCATTCAACAATTATGGAATATATACTTATGAAGAGAGGATACATTAAAAAACTGAGCACACAGGACATAAATCTGAACAAACATCGAACTAACATCTATTCAGATTACAATGCAATTAAATTAGAAATAAGAAAGCAAAAGTGTTATCATACATTCACAAATTAAAATACACATTTCTATATCAAAATTTAAAAAAAATATATGAGTACTAAATCCACAGGCAGGAGTGGTTATACACTTAGGAGGTCATGGCAGGGTTTTAAAAAGAGTTCAGGGAACTTGGCGTTTCAAGATTAGTTTCAGTTATGTGTCGGATAGTAGCTCACACCGTTAATACCTGGACTCAGGAGGCAAAGACAGGCAGATCATTTTCGAACACTGGAGAAACTGAACTGAAATGTGGCTACAGATATAGCTCAGAAGCAAAGCATTTGCTAGAACTCAAAGGCTAGGTTTCAACAACCAGCAACACATGCACACTTAAACACAGAAAATAATAAATATGATTTCAGGAAGTTATCTACATAATTCAGGGAATAAAGTTTGAGCCCTATATTACACAATGAAAGAATAAAGAAAAAGTTTAAGTTAGCAAGAAAATACAAGCCTCTCAAGAAAAATACAGGAAAAAGATAATAATGGGTACAAGGCATTAACAGAAACTAATTTATAAAATTAATTTTTTTGTTTGTGGTGGTTTAAATAAGCTTGGCCCAGGGAGTGGGACTCTTAGGAGGTGTGGCCTTGCTGGAGTAGGGGTGGCCTTGTTGAAAGGAATGAGACCCTCTTCCTTACCACGTGGGAGCCAGTCTTCTAGTAGCTTTCAGCTGAAGATGGAGAACTCTCAGCTTCTCCTGCACCATGCCTGCTCCTTACTCCTGCCTTGATAATGGACTGAATCTCTGACATCTAACCTAACTCTACCAAAACTAGGTATTCACTCTCTCTATTACAATGGATACTACCTAGTCAATATTCCTTTCAATCTCACTATTATGATTTCTCACTGAATCTACCTTTTGATGCACTTTTACCCAACTTATCTTTGACTTATTAGTAACCAAGGTAAATGTTTAAAAAAAAAAAAAAGATACTGTATACATAGTCAAGGCCTGGTTCCCACTCTATTTCCTCCAAAATCTACTGTTCTCAGGACAAAATCCACAATGAAATAGCTCTTTAATACTTCCTCCCCAATAGTATAATGTTCTTATATCTCTTTAACATTCTCCAAATGTCTTGCTCTTTTGCATCTGTTATTAATTCTCTCTATGACATACATAGACACGGCTCAGCAGTTAGGAACCCCTGTTCTTGCAGTGGTGTTTGATTCCCAGCATCATGGTTCACAACCACTTGTAATTCTAGTTCCACAGAATCTGACAACCTTTTCTGGTAACCACAGGCTTCAAGTATATACACAGGGCACATACAAACAGGAGCGCGCACACCTACACACACATATACGTGAAATAAAAAACAAAATTTCAGAAAMAAAGCTACTATTTCTCCTCAACCTAACTATATTTAAATGACTTTGTTCAAAAGTCTGTTTCATTCAGTATTCCATAAATATTTTTGATAATCATACAATATTTATAATCACAATGTATAATAAAAATAGGTCTAAACAAAGTCTACTGTCCTGGGTAAAAAGAATACTTTATCTGCTTTACATAGCAAACTCCAGGCTAAATAAGACTACGTAGCCGGGCGTGGTGGCGCACGCCTGTAATCCCAGCACTTGGGAGGCAGAGGCAGGCGGATTTCTGAGTTCGAGGCCAGCCTGGTCTACAGAGTGAGTT
>BDUI01002952.1:84500-95265 GCA_002335545.1 Apodemus speciosus | reverse complement strand
AGGGCCTTTGTCACCTTGCCATTCTCAAGTGACCTCATGGGAAAAATCTCATTCAGCTTAAGGAACACTTACAGCATCCCTTAGACATCAAGAGCAGCTGCCATCTGTGATGGMTTTAAATAAGGTATGGATGCTGTGAGGATAAATAAGCACTCGAGTTATTTTAGCCACYGACTGGGAACTAACTTTTAAATTATTTATGCTCCCCAGGTATTGCTCCTGTCTTGAAGGAGGCAGGGCAGCAGAAAGCACATTGCCTTGACAGTGTACTGACTGCACAAGTTTAACAAACCATGATCTTCCCACCCTCACCCCTGGTCTTACTTTGCACTCCAAGCTATTCTGGATATACTATCCTCCTGCCGCCATCTTCTGAAGGCCGGGACATTTTTGTTTGCTTATTTATAAAATAGAAAACCCAGTGTCTTGCAGGTATCAAAATGGTAAATAAAGTGCTACTTGTAAAAGATGTTTGTGATAGAAGGCAACATGCAAATAGAATCACCATGGACACAGCACACATTTTTTTTTTTTTTTTTTAGCTTCTACCCACTGGTGTTCTTTAGCAGTTGTAGCCCCGTGAACAATATTCAGTCTGGTATTTCACAAAAGGCAATTCATACAAAGAAGGAAAATTGTGTGTAATGACTTAGAAGGCAGCCCGAGAAGCAGTTTGCCTAGCTGAAATTACTTTGAGCAGGTAAATGTAGTTTTGTCCCATTGATGGAGATTTATGTGTGTTGAGTACTCTTGCTTCTGACATAGATCGGATTCCTTTAAATCATTTCATTAATCAAGATCTTGGGAGATTTTTTAGTTTTGACTCATTAAAAAGGATAGTACTTCCTTAGAAAGACCATGTCCTTCTCTGCAGATCTGAGGTAATTTTCTCTCTTCATATATCACTTCAAATCCATTTGTGTTGAAGACTTTGTCCCAAGAACAGCATGTTTACATTTCTTGAGTAGCTAGTAAGCACCCATGTACTTTTGACTCCTTTCTCATTTGTGTGGTGCAGTTAAGAGAGCCTYTATTCCTTTTGTTCTCATAAAAACTATCATATCACAAAACATGGGTCTCTAGAAGGTTCCTGGAAATATACCTCCCAGCTGAGACCAGAAATATGCAAGCTTGAACAGTTCTAGAAGCTTTGTGTCAGGGARCAAGGAAAGAGTCTAGGCCAAGGAAAAGGATGCACAGAGATCCGAAGGCAGCCAAGGTCTAGACATGTTAGAGAAACAGAAAGATAAAGAGAGTCAGAGCTAGGACTTAGTGGTGATTGGCAGATGTCATGGATAATCTATTGACCTTGGATCATGCAGAAGATTKTTATCTGTGTTCCCCTGAATGGAAGTTATTAAAAGTTCTAAGCAGACAGCAGTAGCGCCAGCTTATCTGTAGAGAAATGAAGGATAAAGACAGGCAGGGCTGTACCCTTCAGGAGATCCTGGTGATAATCCAGACCTGCAGTAATGTTGCCTTTGGTGTGGTGAGAATTGGGCCATGAAATATCTCAGCTGGACTCTGAAGAYAGGCCTCAAGGTGGGGTGAGGACTAGGGAAGAGGAAGAGTTTATAAAACTGCCCAAACATGGTTATGACAGATTGTTGAGGAGCAATTCTTTGATTACAAGCTTGTATGTGGGCCATCAAAATCAACATGTCAATCTGAACTGGGTTGATTCAGGACTCTGCCTGAAATTGACAAGCAGACTAGTGGAGGAGAAGCAGGAGTGCAGGAAGAAACCAGTGTGTATACACACTTGAGCTCCACTTAGAAGAGCTTTATGCTCTTCTTATCACTGTGACAAAATTCCTCCCAGAAACAGCTTAGGGAGGAGAGGTTAATTTGGGTCATTGTGCCAGTCTCTAGAGCTGGGAAGCCTGGTACAGTTCAGAGTGTTTAGCTACAGCTCACACCAGAGGCTCCTCAGGTCTTGGTGGATCAGGAAGCAAAGAGCTAAGGCCAGAAGCAGAAATTGATATTGCCTTGAAGGCTGTGGCYCAGGGATCCATGTCATATAGCTAGACCATACTTACATAAATGTCCCACATCTTCCACAAACTGTCRCCAAGGTGACAGAGCACTCCAATACACGAGTTGTTGAGGCATGCTTTATATTGAAACCATAGCAATGGTGTTTAAAAAACAGTTAGAAGCTGATATCATCTAGGGATAATGCAATGTCCCATTGAGATATGCATTATGGGAAATTTCCTCAGTTAAGGATCACAGTGGGGGCAATAATGCTGAAGGTGGTATCCATGATTTAGAAGGGACACCTCCCATCAGATACTGGGAAAGCTCAACAGGACAAAAGTCTAAAGGCCAAGAAGTTATAATGGAGTAAAGTCAGATGTGTGTAGATGCTGTTGAAGGCAGRGGCAGGGGCTGATGTCATCACGATAATGGATTCCCCAACTCAAACCTGGAGAAACACCACAGTGTGAAGTGTCAGGATTGGATTTTGCCCATCTGATAACATCATTAGTAAACTGTGTAGAATTCCTCTACTGAATATCTTAAGGGATTAAAATGACTTTTAAAATGTCACCAGGAAGGCAGACATCCATGCAGTGATGAAATATTGAGCACTGCCATCTCTCATCTGGAATTGGGACTAAYAGAAAGGCCATCTAGCATGGTGGCGGGAAGGCTGCTTCTGGCTTGCTAAGTTCGAGGACTTAATGAAATAAAATATTGAAAACATATTGCCTAGCACAGAGATAGGTTTAACAGAGCCTATCTGGGGTCTCGCTCCTCTAACCAGTATCCCCATGGTTTGCTGATTGACTGTCTGAATCTTGAATCTTGGGTGCGCATAGGGAAACACCTAAAGAATAAGACTTTTGTGGAAGATTTTAGAGACACAGATTGGGAAATGATACTGCTCAAAGGACCCGAAGTAGGCATTTATTCTCTTTAAATTCTGCTTTGAAACCTGCAGTTCAAGGTAAATCTAGGGTATCCCTACTGAGGAGAACACCTGCTCGGTTGAACTGGTCACACAAAAGGGCAGAGCACAAAGAAAACTGAAATCTGTGAACACACACAATCTATTATTTGAAAAGCAATTTTTTTTTTTTACTGATTTAAATCTCTCTCCTCATACCAGTGACAAATGGAAGAGCACAAACTCTACCATTGAAATGAACTTAGGTCTATCCTTGATTGACAGAGAGTGGGCAGACTGTATTGAGCCCATTAAAATATATGGAACGTCCACTGCACACTGTCCTAGAGATTGCTGCGATGTGGACCTGGGCTTCAGAGGGTTCACAAWGAGAGTGGGAGGACGAGACAGATAATTACCGACAAGGTGAAYTCTGTCTCTATTATCAAGATGCGTTCTAGGTGTGGGATGGAGGCTTTTAGGGGAGAGGATGTGATGTAGAGAACTGATACACACTAGCAGTCGCACGATAGTACAGGAAAAGGTCCTCTGCACTCACAGGAAAGCAAACACAGCAAAATGGCGTGGAGTGAACTGATGAAGTTGGAGGGGATGGAGCCTGCCAATCTAAGGAGCTATGGATGGACCTCCATAGTAGTTGACTGACAGGTAAGTTGTGCATCATGRGRGATCATCTCTGTCTCCGACGAGTGTGGGGGAGCAGAGTAGAGCAGGTAGAGAGTCTGTGAGAGTTGTCCAGTGGAGGGAGATGAGAAAATTACGGGTGGAAATATAGCTATACTCTTCAAATAGCAGTGCCCATGAAGAGTGAGAAAAACCCTGGGTTCTAGATTTAGTTTTGTAATTGGATTCCCATGGGTTCTCAGAGAAACTGAACCAGTAGCATGTCAGTATGGGTACAACACCCACCCATCTCCCTTTCCCCTCCTTTTCTTCTCTCTTTTCTCCTGTCCTCTCCTCCCTCCTACTTCCTCAACCCTTATCTTGCGCGTATGCCTTCCCATCATTCTCTCTTCCAGTGTGCTTATTCTGAGGAGAAATTGAAATGAACTGCTTTCTGTGGTTATGGTGGCTGAGTCCCAAGTTTATGGGGCAGGGGCTGCAGCAGGGTTTCCCAGGGAATAGGTACTGATTGCTGTTTCCATTCAAAGGTTCTCTATTAGCAGAATTTGCTCATGGTTTTTTGAGACTGTCAGTTTTGGGCTCTTCAAATTTCCAACTGATGGAGTGAGACCCACCCACCCACATCAGGGAGAAAAATCATGTCCTTTATTGTTTAATCTAGTGATGTAAATGATAATACTTCCCGGAAAAAAATCTTCACAGAAGTGTGTATAATAATACTAGACAAAATAGCTGGGTACTGTGGCCTAGCCCAATTTATCCATAAAAGCAACCRTCTGWATTACTTGTTCTTGTTTGGTTGTCTCAGGGATTGGCTTTGAGTCCCAGTCTCCCATTGCCCATGTATGTGTTTTTACACAAATGACAAGAGCCTTTTTGTGTTTTACTCTTCTCATTCATAAAATGGTGTGTGTGTGTGTGGGGGGGGAGGTATATGCTTATGGTTAAAGCCCTAGGTGACCTAAGACAACTTATTGTCAATTCCTGGGTTAATCCTGGTTTCCTTGTGGATGTAATAATGATACTGGGCTGTGAAACATGGGTCTGTTCCAATTCAGGGCCAGGATGCACTTATACTTCCATTGATTCAGAGTTAAGAAAAATACTGCCTAATTTAAGACTGTAGAAATTTAAATCTGTGGGGAATCTTCATTAACCAACACAGTCATAGGATGAGCAGAAAGTTGAATTTGGGTGACTGATTTGAGTCACACAATCTGGTCAGTGCCATTCTTGCATCAGGACACACTATGTAGGACACATATTTCCTGAACACACTAAATCATTTATCATAACTTATGTAATGTTTGACTTGACATAACTGAGAGAAGCCTCATGTGGTGACTGATGAGAAATCAGTTTTCAGCACTTGCAGCTCTGGTTTGGGTATGTAGTTCCCTACACAGAGAGAGGCGAGGGGGTCATTCTGTCATGTTTTGAAGAATTGCTCATGCTATAAGATTGCTCATTATAGCATAGTGCTTGTGCTTTACGGCTGGATTGGTTGATTATGTGGATGAACAGTTTTTGAGACATCCTAACATCTATGCCTGGGTATAGAGTTCCATCATTCCCCTTCAGGTATGAGGTATGCAGTGGAAGAAAGAAGGCTCATTTTTTTCTCAAAGAAATTCTATTTTAGAAACACTTTATCCATTCCACTTAGCAGAAGCATTTCTAGATGTGAAATGTATTGATCCACTTGAGTCTATTGCTAGAAAAGGTCAGATGTTTTCATCATGAACTGGAACATGAGGGGAAATTACCTGTCACATCATCAAAAGCATTTTCTTTTCTTCCTCTTTTGGGGATGTGTGTGTGTGTGTGTGTGTGTGTGTGTGTGTGTGTGTGTGTACATGCATGTGTGCACATCTGAGTGTAAAACCTAGAGGCTGACTTCAGTGTCTTTTCAATGAACCCTAGGGATCCTACCCATGACTTCTACATGCTGGTATAGAATATAAATGTTCTTCTCTACCCTCTTGCTTTTATTTGATTGCTGAGAACCAAATGCAGGTCCTCATGTTAGTGTGACAATTCCTTTATTGACCGACCTACCCCTCTAGTCCTTAGAGATATTTTCTTATTAACAGTGAACTCAGGGCAATGGCCAGCAAAGTCTAAACTTACATTAGAGTTTCCTGTCTGCCTAGAGCAGGACTTACCTTGGCTTTTGTTTTGTATGGGAAGAAGTAATTGCAGTGGTGATGAGGAGGGTAATAATAGGTGTATGTGAGTCAGTGGTATATAGAACCTTCTGCGGGTGAAAGAGTTCTAGCACTGAGATCCAAGAAGTTCCTGCTATAGGCAGTATAGATTCTTGCATCTGCTAAAACTTTCTAATTTACTGCCGACAGTTTTAAGCATTTTATGATATCACGTACTTGTCTTTTACTGCAATCGCAGTGGTTTAAATGTGCTAGTCATCCCAGGTGCATTGGGCCAGCTCTTTGCACCCTTTCTTGCAGAACTCCACTAGAATTTCTGTCTCTGACATTTTGAGCCAATTTTCAAAAGATTATTTCCAAATCAGTTTAAATCGCTTTCATTGACATTTGCTGTTATTTAACTATTCACATAATTAGGAGAGTGGGCTCATTACTGCCCTTGGACCAGAGGTTTTAAGTCTACTTTACTTCTTAATCAATACATTTTTTATTAGAAGGCTTAAAAAGGATTTAGAGCACATCCATTAAAATTCTGAATTCTCACCTTAGAAAGTCGTATTCATTGTTTCAATGGCATGAAGCATTCAATTTATACAGACAAAGATCAGAAAAATACCCATCTTCTGTGAGTTAAATTGAAGTATGGGGAGTCTGATGTAGTTCACTTTTTATAGTTATGCTAAATGCCATGACCAAAAGCAACTTGGAGAGGAAATTGAAATTGTTTATTTGGCTTACACATAGGTTATGATCTATCATTGAGGGAACTCAAGGCAACCTGGAGGCAGAAACTGAAGCCAGAGACCTTGAGCATCACAGCTTACTAGATTTCTCCCCCCTGGCTTGCTCAGCCTGCTTTTTTACACATCTTCACAGGATGACACCAGAGGGCTAGACACACCCATAGTAATCAAGAAAATGCCCCAGAGACTTGCCTACAGGCCAGTGTGATGTAGACATTTTCTCAGCTCAGGTTCCCTCTTCCCAGATGACTAGCTTGCACGGAGTTGATGAGAAACCAACCAGCCTAGAGTAAGAAATAGTATTGTTTGAATCCTTTTGGCTCTCTCTCATTTCTTTCTCCCCATGTTTATATGTTTTCTGAAAAGCAGACTTTAAACAATATGCAAAATTTGAACTTCAGATTTTTGGGCCAGAAAGCATCAGTACAGGTTCAGCATTCCTTATTGGAAAATCCACAATCTGAAATGTGCTAGAATCTGATACTTTTTGAGGGTTCTCATGATGCTTCATATGGAAAAGACTGCACTTGACATTCTTTAATGGGCCATAGTTAAAGTACAGATGAACTGAAACATTTTTTACATCACATCTCCTTTATGATAAGTGAATAATATTATATGGAATATAAATGAATTTTATCTTTAGACTGGAGTCCTATCCCCCTAAGATAAATCATTATGTATATGAAAATATTTCCAGATCCATCTGGTTTGGTTTGATTCACCTCTAAGGTCAGGAAGGTTTTCAGGGAAAACCTTGGCACATATCCTAAGACTAGGAAAAAGCACATAAAACCACAGGGTCTTCTTGGTATGTTTAATGAGCCTTTTCCATCTAACGGTTCTGCTGAGCTCCAAAGACACTGACTGGGGTCTGAGGTTTTCTTGTGGAAAGAAAAGCCAGGCCATTGCCCAACAGATGAGGTGTGTGCTCTCAGAGATCCTTGGACTTCCAGCAACAAAACAACCAGAAATGATACCTTAGGTTACCAAGCAACTGATTAGAAGGCTCCTTTGTACCTTCATTCTGCGTGGTGAGATGGGGAAGYTCAAGCAGCAGAGTTATTGGAAAGAASATGTGTGGTTTAAGATGGAGACAGCTGTGATAATTGGGTCTACTCCATGGTGAGGCCAACAGCTCTGGCCAGACCATCTCTGCAGCTGCTGTTTGTCCAGCATGTTCAGATCTGCCGGGGTAGCATTTCCTGCCCTCCACCAACCCAGGAGCCAAGAAGGACTCCACTCTAGGAGTCACATCAGTTTCTTTTGGACACATGTGTTCTAATTAAAAATATAAAGTACATTGGTGGGGAGAAAATAAGGAAAACAGATATCACATCAGTTTTCTGTTGAAGTATGTCTCTGCCATGCCTCTCTGTTCCCAGAGTGATTTAGCRGTGCTATTGGGAGTGATTCTAACCATCCATCTCTTCTTGCCCAATAACTTCTGCGATAGCAAGGCAGCGGGTGGGAGGTCATGATGCAGCTTGTGTCTGGGATTGTCCCACATGGGAATCAGTACACATCCTCCAGTGTAGTCACAAGTATGCTGCTGGCGCACAAGGGCTTTTCTTCTTCTTTAATTGCCTGGAAATTTTCATCTTGTTTTTCTGAGTCCTTACCATGAACACACAAATGCACTGTGTATTAGAAAGAACCCAGGGACTTGTGCAGCATGAAGATTTGAGTTCATGTGTATTTCAAATATCCTYCAATGCTTTATCTTGAAGGTTCAAAGAATCTGCTCACGTAGATGATTTGGCTGTCAAATTATTATGGTGACTTTCACTGCAGTGTTTTTCTTTGTTCTTCAGTGTTTTGCCTTTTTGAGACAGAATCTCATTCTGCAGTCTATCCAGAGTGGCCTGGAATTCCTTTTGCAGACAAAGCTGGCCTCAAACCACAGTCATTTACTTGCCTCAACCTCCTAAGTACTGGATTACAGGCAGTAGCCAAACATACTTGGTAGACTTTCATTCTAATATTTTAACAAAAAAATAAACACTTAAATTTATTGTGTTTTTTTAAATCATCGTACAGTTACTAGGACCAACAAGTATAGATATTAGTGAACTTCCTTGTGACATTTCATTACTAGAGTTCTCACTGCACTGACTTGACCATATGAGGTATCCTAAACATTTCAAACAGTCTATACCATAGCATCATAACACCTAATTGATAAACTATATATTTTTTAAAAGCTGTTAGCTTTTGTAACTTAAAAACTACCCAGTTGTTCTAGTTCCCTTTCTGTCACTGTGATAAAAAATAGCCTGATACAAAGGAGCTTTGACAAGAAAGACTTGTTTTGTTTACTGTTTTAGATTACCRTTCAGTGTTGTGGAGAAGTCAAAGCCCTGTGTCAACAGTTGAGGGCAGAGAGAGAATAAACCCACAGATCCATGCCTACTCACTGTCATCTAGCTTTTCTCCTGTTTTACCTAATTTGGTGCTCTGTGCCTAGGGAATAGCAACACCCACAGTGTATTGTGTCTTCCTATCTCAGTTAACAAGTCTATATAGTCTTGCCTGGGTCAACCTGATCTGAACATTTCCTCAGTTTAAAACTTTAACACTTGGAACACAACAGGAAAGAAGGGCTTATTTGTTTTAGCTCATAGGTTTAGGGTCTGAGGTCAGCTGGCTCTGTGTTCATGGGCCTGTGACGAGGCAGAACTTGATGCAAAGAGAGCAGAGGAAAGTTACTTTCCCAAACAGAAGACAAGAAGAAAGAAATAGCAAGAAGTGTCCAAGGCCAAGATCAACCCTTCAAAGACACACACCACAGCAATGCATGTGTGTTCCTTCTTCCACATTCTACCATTCCTCAGCAATTTATTAAAAGTCAGGATCAGTAAATGGATCAAACCATTGGTTCTATCAGAGTCTTCATGCCCTAATACTCTCTACAAATACTCCAAAAATCATACCCAGTGGAATGCCTCATGATCTGCTAAGTGTCTCTCAATCTAGTCAAGTTTTCTATCAAGATTACTCATMATAAGACCATTCCACCCATAACTTCCTACCAAATGATTTCCCTAAACCATAGCTAATCTTCAGAGGGGGGGGGGGAAAGATCATACTTCCATCTAATATGAAATAACTGTCCTGATTATTATCTTAAACATTCTAAATTTCTTTCTTGAAGTTGCAGCAGCTCCTGTAGTGGTGAAAAGTTTAAATCTAACATTTCTTTTAGGAAAGTCTTTTAACTCTGTCTTTGCATTCGAAAGTAAAAGAGAGAAGAAAAGGAAAAATAGTTATATTCTTCMAATACACTGTGTCATAGAGTAAATATTTCCACCCCTAAAGAAAAGACTAGAAGAAGAACGAGGGAGGGCTGAACCAAAGCAAGCTAAAACCTAGGAAAGCAAGCATTAAATTCTGCGACATAACATCCAGCATGCAGGTCTAATGATGGATTAATGGGTGTTCCAAAGGGCGTTGACAACTCCGGCCCAATAGCTTTGATGGCTGTGGCCCACATYGTTTTCTCTCGGGTGGTCTCTGCCTGCTGCCTTCCATCTTTCTTTGGTTGATGTCCCATGATCTTCAAGTATCTTGTGGGTGACATCAAGGTCTTCCACGAGCTCTACAGGTAACCAGGCTTTCTCGAACTATGTGTAACAGTATCCGATCACCTGGGCAAGTGAGCAGAGTGACTTGAATCATTGGGAAACAAATTTCTTGGTCTTTGTCCATGTCTGAAACCTAATGAGCACAGTCTCATCTCTGCACTCCTCTTGGCATTCTGCTCCTCTGAGTTTTATGAGGCTTTTAGATTTCTCTCAATCCAATTAAGCTGACTAGGTTAACCATCACAGGAATGTCCCAGATTTTGCTAATCTTATATTAAAAATACAGTTTCGTTTATTCATATTGAGCCTGATTTGTGGGATACTCTGGAGAACTCAAGATTTTCCTTTTTTACCTATTGCCAGAAGGAAACCAGTCTACACATTACTCACACAACAGTGCCCAGAACCTTTAGCATGGACAGCCTTAGCACCTGCCCCTGCCCCTCACTCCGGCTTCAGTTTTATTATCATTCATTCTTACGCCACAATCCATAGTTCTTAGAACCCCAGCATCTTATTCACCTCTGCATCTTTGCTTGTGTGGATCCTTCTTCTTAGCTCCCTTCCCAATGTTTCTTTACCAAGTCTCATGGGATCCTTCCTGTCTCTGGAAAGGCCCCATTTCCCCTACGAAGAACGGACTACTCTTTCCAAGTGGTGCTAAATGGGCTCTTTTGGAAACAGGGTACTCCCTCTGTTCTAGATGTTTTTTTGCTGTGCCAAAACATGCTG
>BDUI01002951.1:76135-105041 GCA_002335545.1 Apodemus speciosus | reverse complement strand
TGCTTCCAAGTTGGAATGACTCGGGCTCTCTAGTTCTTTGTTGATCTCACTAAAGGCTTGTCCATTTTGTGCATCTTTTCAAAGAACGTGGTTCTCTATTCCATTTCTCTCTGGTATGTATTGCCCCCCCCCCATTTTCGTGTGTGTGGTATATTTACATATGTGTGAGTGCATGCGTGTAGAGGCCAATGGTTGACGTCGGCAATCATCCTGGATTGTCTTCTGTGGTCCGGGGCATCAAACCCAGGGCGCTTCCTCATGGTACATAGGAAATGTCTCCAGCACCCAGATCCTGCTTGTTTCTAAAGACTGATTTATTTTTATGTGTATGAGGTTCTACATACATGTGTTCAAGTGCTCCATGTGTGCCATTTTCTATTTCTAGAAAATACATGTGGTGGTGAGTCTTGAGTCCTCTACAAGACTAACAATCAAGCGCTCCCTCCAGACCTGCTTTCTACAAACTACACATATTTATTTATTTATTTATGAATATGGGGTGTACATGATGATTGCACTTACAGGAATTGGATATTTCACCACCATTTTGGTCCCAAAGAGAAGACTTGGGTTGTTGGGCTTAGTAATGAGTGCTTTTACCTGCTGAGCCATCTTGCTGGCTTACAACCTGCCATTTCTTTCTTTCTTTCTTTCTTTCTTTCTTTCTTTCTTTCTTTCTTTCTTTCTTTCCTTCTTTTTCCCAATCTTTATATATTTTTAATGGGCATATAATTTCAAAATCTTACTGGTATGTTTCTTTTGCTTGATTCACTACTTAAATTAAGTATTATTAGTTATGAAAATAAAATATATCAATTTCAGAGACCTAAACATTAGAAGACTCCCATATTTTAACACTTATCATTAAACACTTGGAACCAAACTGTTTTTCTTTCATTATAATTCTATTAAAATAGGAATATGCAAGGCAAAGAAGAATTGCATATACACTTACATATTTTATGAGAGCATCTAATAGAACACATTAGGCAAAGTCAATCTGAAGCACTCTRYCAGAACATAAATTCAGTCTGAGAGACTGTGCCATGTGATCTCTATAAGCTGCCGTACACGTATATAGAAAGAGAAGGCTGTTCCTTTCCTAAGCATACTACAGTTCAGAAAGAAGGGATTTAAATGCACTTGTAGTCTTTATACTTCTTGATATGAAAGATCACATGGATTTTTACACAGAAACTGGACATTTGATATAAAATGCTACCAGTCTGTGAGAATTCTTGCTGGCTTACAACCTGCCATTTCTTTCTTTTTAAATATTTTTTTAAGTTCTATCTCACATCCACCAACCTACCTATCACCTATCTACTTATCTATCCATCTACCTACCTATCTACCATCCATCCATCCATCCATCCATCCAGTGATCTCCATCTATCTACCCATCCATCCATCCACCCACCCACTCATCGATCTCTGTCTATCTATCAATCATATATGTATGAGTGTTGGCTGCATGTGTTCCAGTGCCTGAGGAGCCAGACAGGAGTAAGATCCCTTGGAGTTGGAAGTACAGGTGCTTGTGAGCTGTCTGATGTAGGTGCTAGGAACCAAACCTAGGTGCTCTCCAAGAAACCTGCCTCTGGGCTCTGCCCTCCATGCACTTCCCGGACACCTCACCATATGTGTGTGCTCTTAGCTATAGAGCCATCTCTCCAGCCCCACCCCACTCCCCAGTCTCCTATCTCTATAGAGACTGAACCCTGGAGCTACCGCCTGACGCCAGCCATGCAGAGGCCATTCTCTCYGTGAGAACACCCAGGAGTGCTGAGAAGCTGCAGCAGGGGGTACATCACCTGTTTAACTCATCCGCTGCACATGAGGTGGGCGGGTGCTGCCTCTTCTATGTCTGTATGAAATCAACTGAGAATCCTCACAAGAGTCAGAAAACCCTGCTAGTAAGTAGCAAGGAAATAAAAAGAATAAAACCACAGTGACCAGGCCGTAGTAGAAACGGGATTTTAATATAATATTCAAGTCTAGCATTTTCTATTTACAACAAATAAATATTGCCCCACCCCAATCAGTAAACTTTTTACGTTTTATACAAATGTTCAGTTGTCTTCCTCCTCCCCACAAACCTCCCACTGTGTGCAGTCTTGTACAACCCGGGATGCAGCAGTGATGAATGGCACTTTCAATGGTATGGGATTCAATACCAACCGGGCAGTCCATGAGAGGGCTTCTCTCTCTGATCCAAGGGAGGCTTGGGCTCCTGGTGGGTGAGACTCCCTCACTCTGTAGGCCCTGAAGGTGGAATCTTTGGTGCAGCCTGAGAAAGGCTAGAGTGTGGGAGAGAAGGCTAGGACCTCCACGAAGGTCCCAGGCCAGTGCCTGTGGGCAACAAGGAGAGAATGCAGTCGGCAGCCCTGCTGGGTGTGAGTGTCCTGGAGCATCCGGGGGCATGGGTGGCAGTGATGTGCACCTGGGGAGGTGTCAGGAAAGTGTGGTAGATAGTGTCCAGGGCAGGCAAGGTCCCATGCCCAGTTGGCAGCACTCCTTGGCAAAAGTCAGCTAGTCCTCTGGTTCCAGAGAGCAGAAGGCACCTAAGGCGGCGAGTGGTCCCCGGAGGCCAGGTCAGCCTGGCAGAGGCAGGTGTCAATCCCGGCAGCAGGAGAGGTTCAGGGTGAAAGTGGAGTCTGGGGATAGCCTGGGCTAGCAGATGGGCAGAGGTACCTGTGTGGCCTGGGCCACTCTAGTCTGTAAGTGCTTAGTTCCCAGCCAGCCCTCCCCTGGGAGACGTCCTTAGAAGATGCCTTTGGCAATCCTGAGTCCCTTCTGCTTCATCCGAGGGAGGGTGGAGCTGGCTCCATGCTTGACTTTAGCCCCCTTAGTGAAGGTCCGCTTCTTCAGGATGAAGTCATAGTTGGCGGTAGAGTTCATGGCATAGAACACATTAGCGTTTTCTGGAATCTTTAGCTCTGGTGGGAAAGGGACAGGGAGTGGTGCTTATGCGACTGGGATGCCCCCACCTCTTGAGAGCTTCCTCCCGRGCAGGCCACATTGGGGTCCTAAGAGTCCTCCAATCCAGCTCCAACAAGGACCTCTCCTGTGACCCCATTAGAGGACGATGAGAGTCTAAGGAAGTCTCCCCACACCACCCTATGGCTGTCTCTGCTGGCTGGGACTTCTAGCCAGAGCAGGCTTCCTGGAATCCACACTGCCTTCCTTGCCACTCCACTGCGACTCCCAAAGGCGCCAAGGACCAGCAGAGGGCAGAACCTTCCTCTGGGTTCCATTCCTACCCCTGCCTAGAGTCTGCCCATCAGCACCAAGCTGGACCTGCTGCTCCTGAGTCTCTGAAGGCCTGCTTTCTGGAAGAAGGGCCGCCTCACCCTGGCCATATAACCAAAGCAGTGTAAGAAGCTGAGAGAAGGTTTGCAGTATAACATCTGGAGTCCTGGGTTACTGCGGTCAGGGCAGGTAGTGGGGTGGGGACGGCCAGCTCACTCCAGCGGTGTCTGTGGTGACAACACACGGGTGGCCTCTGTGGTAATGCCTCTCTCTAGCATTAACCTGCTGGCCAGAGCCTCCTTTTGGGGAAAAGGACATAGGCACAGAGCCCCTGGAATTCTCCAAGATCCTTGAGAATGACTTGGTTCTTTTATTTATCTTTTTTTAAAAAAAGATTGATCGATTGATTGATTTATATCTGAGTACACTGTAGCTGTCTTCAGACCTCATTACGGATGGTTGTGAGCCACCATCTGGTTGCTGGGATTTGAACTCAGGAACTTCAGAAGAGCAGTCAGTGCTTTTAACTGCTGAGCCATCTCTCCAGCCCCTTATTTATCTTTTTAGTTACATTTGTGCATCTGTGGACGCCCAAAGAGGGCATCACAGCCCATGGAACTGGACTCATAGGAGGCTGTCAGACAGCTGATATGTGTGCTGGGAACTGAACTCAGACCCTCGGCAAGAGCCGCACACACTTATAGGATTATAAGTGGTTGTGAGTCACCACGTGGGTACTCAGAACTGAACTCAAGTCCTCTGGAAAAGCAGCAAGTTCTAACCACTGAGCCGTCTCCCCAGCACACAGTATGTTATACACTCTAACCACTGAGCCGTCTCTCCAGCCCAGGCTTGTTTTTGACTACATCCTTCTTTCTAGAACACTGACTCGTCTGTGTGCTTTTTTGCATCTCATGTGTGGATTTTTTTAAAAAAAAGATTTATTTATTTTTATTTTTTGTGTGCTGGTGTTTAGCCTGCATGTATAGCTGTGAAGATGCCAGATCTCTGCAAATTGAAGCTACAATGATGAACTGCCAAGTGGGTGCTGGGAATTGAACCTGAGCACCCTGAAAGAGCAGCTAGTGCTCTTAACCGCTGAGCCGCCTCTCCAGTCTCTCATGTGTGGATTTTAACATGAACACTCTTCCTGAAGTACCTGCCTTCTTATTTTAACCGGACAATGTCCCATGTGGCAGGCCCACGCCTGAGCCTCTCTCCTCAGCTCTTGCCTCTTGTAGGGAGGCCCAGCAGCAGATGCTGGGGCAGGGAGGAGACCCTGGGTGCCAAGGGCTGCCAACAGCTTGATGTGGGCACCATGGCCACACTCAGCTGCTGCTGTGCTTTCTAGTGTCCTGGCCTTGGCACTGGGGCAGGCCCTGGCCTGCAGCTTGACTGACTTACTGTGATCCTCTGAGATGATCTGCACCAGCTCATAGTCGTCTGGCTCGTCCTCATCTAGGTTGTGTTTGTCCATGGCTTTTCTGATGACAGTCGGAGCCTTATCCTGGCTGGTCACCTGAATCGGAGTGGGGAGCAGGCTATCAGGACAGGGTACAGTGCCCTACAACAGCCTGCCCCCAGCTCCCACACAGTCTTGGGGAGCTGTGTGTCCCTGAAGGCAAGAGGCTCCACCAGCCCAGGGAACCGATAATTCTCACTCCAACGGTAAGGAGGAAGCAGCAAGCGCTCACTGGCCTGTGGCCTGCCCTGCCCTGAGGCTGTGATGGTAGGCAGCACAGGCTAGCTCAGGGGCTCAGTCATGGGGTCACCTAAGTGGCTGTGAATAAGCCCCATTCCAGCTCCTGGCACAGAGGAGCCGTGGCCCCAGGGGAAGGTATGGCAGGGTACCTGATGCAGTGTAGCAGCTGGCTGCAGCTCAGGCCCTGGCAGGTGGGAAAGGTCCTCCCTGTGTGCCCATCCATAATCTGAATCGATCCCATGGGCTCCATGTTCAAATAACATCCACACCTGACACTACTGGCTGCCCATGGCCATCAGCCTGCTCTGGCCCCCACCTCCCTGAGCTTGGATTGCATCAGACTCCTAAGCAGTTTGCCTCCATCTTGGTCAGCAGCCTATCCCCATGGACACACCAAGTCACCGCTGACCTCTGTTTCTGCCTCCAAGAGAAAGTCAAGGGCCTTACAGGTCAATGGGGCCCTGAGTGACTCTCCCTTAACCCCTGCCCCATGGCCTCGGGGCTGCTGCCCTGAGGGTGGGCCACAGTTTCCTGTGGGTGGGGCATACTGCTTCTCTTCCGCCTCTTAGGCCTGAGTGCTGACCAAGGTCCCCAGGTGTTTCTCTATTTTTAGATGGATTAAAGAGCAACAGTGGGCGGGTGTCTGAGCATATGGGGCCCCGGGCTGCAGCTCACCAGGATGCTCTTGTACATGTTGCCATTGTCCACATCCAGGCTGACCCTGATGATGCAGCAGTCGCCCACCTGCTGGTTGTAGAGAGGCAGTGAGGAGCTGTAGCTGCAGACACCTGAGACAGAGCGCTTGTGGGTACGCGTGGTGGACACGGGCGTGGTGGAGGCTGATGAAGAGGAGGCGCTGCTGGAGGCGGAGCTGATGCCAGAAGTCTCTGGGGACGACTGGGAGGCTGACTCCCAGAACTGTGGGTGACAGCAGTGTCAACAGCAGCCTGAACCACGAAGGGCCCTGAAGGCCAGCAGCCAGCTCAGGGGACTTCTGGGCCCCTTGCTGGTCAAGTGTGAGGAGGGCGGGAGGAGGGAGCATGGGCCTCACCTTCTTTTCCTGGCCATCAGGAGACTCTGGAACAAAGCTCATGTTGATCTCCTCCACATCAGAGCTGGAAGACCCAGCCGAGTGCACACTGAGCGCGTCAGTGATGTCCCCGCTGCCGAGGTAGGGGCTGCACCGGAGCTGGTCACAGGACTTGGAGTGGGCACTGCTACTGGTGCTGAGCTCCGTGCTGGGCGCCTGGCGGCTGCGGGGAAACCTTGACTTACTCTCGGGGGTCTTCCCAGGGATGCCGACCCTGACCGCTCTCAGTCTCAGCCCGCCAGTCCTGCTTTCCCTGGATATCTGAGGGGTCACCCCATCTCTGAGGTGAAAACTGAGGCTTGCTGACTCAGCTCACTCTATGGCTGGCGGGTGGGTGTTAGGGTGGGGCCCCAGCACTCACTCGCTCCAGCGCTTGACAATGGCTGTGCTTTTCTTGCTCCTCAGAGTGTTGCTGGCCGACTCAGATGGGGGCTCCAGCTCACACGACAGGTTGTAGCTAAGGTAGAAGTGGTTGTGARGCTACCTGGAGCCAGGCTGGGGCTCCCGTTTGGGGCTGGCACACAAGTTGGAGCCTGGGTACGCAGCTATCACCAGGCAGCAGTGATGACCCCACCCCCTGCACCCCCACCCAGGCCAGCACCCTCACCTCTCAGCCTCGCTGAGTCGCTCCATGGCTCGGAACCAGGCCGCAAAGTGCTCCTCCGGAGCAATGCTGTAGTTGTTGCAGGCCGACTGTAGCAGCTTGATCTGRGCAATGACTTCGAACTCCTGGATCAACAGACAACAGGGTGGTGGTGGGCCTATGAGGATTGGGCAAGGGCTAGCCTCTGGGTCTCTATCTACCTCCCCACCTTCCCCCACTCAGATGCCTCCCTGTTTTCACACAGGAGGCTGTCTTGCATGCCATCACCCCGAGATCCTTTTCTATGGAATAGCCTCTGAAGAGTGTACCAATATCACCATAAATCAACCCAAGGATACACATGCCTTGCCCCGTCCATGACCTCCCCCAACCCCTGAAGGAGGCAGCTCCTCACCTTCCTTCTCTTTTCAAAGTTGATCAGTCTCCCCTAGAAGACAGACAGCCAATGTCCATAAGAAAACAGCCACCTTCCTCCACTGCCTACCTTCTTCTGCACTTCCACAGACACCCACCAGGGGGCAGGAACCACCCACACCTGGGCTCTAGGCACTAGCAGGAGGAAACCTAAGGGCAGAGGTTGTAGACCTCTCTGTCCAATCCACTCTGAGTTAGAGGGCCCTGCCTGGCCCACATGCTGTCCGACCTTGGGGTGCCAAGGTTCACCCATCTTGCCTGGAGCCACCATTTGAGGGTCATGCATGTCTAGTCTGGATAACCCTCAGTTCTGCTGTCAGAACTTTGGAGAGTCTCCAAGGGGGCAACCTCCAAGCTCTCCTGAGAACCAAAGCTAAGGGGTCTGCAGGGGGTTCTGTCCCCCCAGGCCTCGGGCCCTGCCCTTCAGACCCCACAAGCCCAGGTTCACTCACATATAGATAGTCCTTCATGGCAGTGTCCAGCATCACCAGGTCAGTGAGGAATGTGCCCAGGTAGGGAACAGTGCCCTGGATGACACCCTGGGGTATCAGGTGCGAAAGAAGTGAGGCTCAGGGTCTTCTCACGACACTTGACCGCAACCCACCAGGGCTTTCCCCTCAGAGCAGCCCAAGGACCTTTGYGGCTTTCCTCCCAGGGTTCCCTGCTGCCTCATCCCGGGCTGAACRCATCTATGGCCCCTTCTCATACCCGCCCCAAAGAGCTCTGCCAAGCTGACTCTGATGGTACAACTGGTTCTTGTCCCCAAAGATATAGCCGGTCACTTTGCCACAGGAGGTTCAGGCCAAGGGAACCCCTTCCTCTCCCAACCTCCAGGCCACTCACCGCCTCCCTCTGCCGCCTCTGGGCTCTCCTAGGGTTCATCTCCAGTGTGGCAAACTTGGACGTTCCTTCCTGCCAGGGTTGAATGTGAAGTCAGTAAGATTTTCTTCCTCTCCTGAGCCCAGCCTGTGCCCCGGCCCTGGGCCTAGCCAGGCCAGCGTGACTGCTGCCACACTTGATTTTTTTTTTTTTTTTTCGAGACAGGGTTTCTCTGTGTAGTCCTGGCTGTCCTGGAACTCACTCTGTAGACCAGGCTGGCCTCGAACTCAGAAATCCGCCTGCCTCTGCCTCCCAAGTGCTGGGATTACAGGCRTGCGCCACCACGCCCGGCTCACACTTGATATTTCTAGATCAATGTCCCGTTCTAATACTCTGTGGGTCAGGGAGGGAGGGAGGGCCTGGGCCTGGCCTTTGTGCACCTCACCGTCGAAGATCCTGGGGACAGGAGGGCTCAATTTCTGGTCCCCAGTACCATATTGGCTGGCTTCCTGCAGCAATGAGGGGTGTGCAGCCCACTGAGCTCCCGCACACCCATCATTCCCTTAGACCTTATYGCCTCCTGTGAGCTCAGCTTCCTCCATTTGCCAGACAAGAAAATGAAGGCCTAGCCACTGGCAGCATGGAACCCCACGGGGACCCACAGAAGGGCAGCCTCCTGACTGGTGTCCTGTCTTCTGGCCACATGATGCATGGCAGGATGCTCTCTAACTGAGCTCTGTCTTGATGGGAGAGGGAGAAGGCGCCTGAGACCGTAGCTTCCCCAGCCCCACAGGTCCCTTAGCAGAATGCTTTGTTCTCTAAGGATCCTGGGCCTGCGGGGCCATCTCAGCCTGACCTGTAGAGCAAAGGCAGGGTCCATTGATAATGCTGCCTTTTTATGTGGAAGCTTCTAGGCTGAGAGAGAAAAGTGAGTCCATCAGTCCCGGATGCGTCTAAGCTGCCTGCGCATCCTATGGCCTCGGGATAAGGCAGTCCCCCACCGTTCCTCATGCAGTTGCGGCTTCAGGGCAGAGGGGAGAGCCACCTATACAAGCGTATCTGCACCCCGGGACTAGATGTTTGGAATGGAGAATGACCCCCATCCCAGGCAGCCTCTCCCCTGGGACAAGCCTGGTGTCACAGAGACAGGATGGGCTGGCTCAGAGAAGCCGCGCCCTCTTCCATCCGCCATCAGTCTGCCAGAGTCTAAGCCAGAGTCTAAGCAACAGGAAGCTGCAGACCTGCTAATCCGGCTGGTTCATCCTCCTGCAGCAGCCTGGCGAGCTGTCCCCACTACATCAGATTACCAGAGGCCTACTGTTCCACCAAATGCCTGCCACCTGTCCAAGGGACAAAGCCACCCCCCTCCTCCTGTCCAGTCTCGACAGGACTGGAAGTTGGCCAAAAGCTTCCAGTGAGCAACTGAAACCGCCATCTCCTGTCCCCTTGTCCCCTGCCCCCCCCCCCCAGTGCCGTGGCTGCCTCCTGACCTTGATGAGCAGCTCTCGGCTCAGGGAGTAGTTGTTCTCATCAGAGAAAATCTCCGACAACTTCTGGAACACTCGAAAGCTGTCCCTGAAGGAGGCACAGAGCAAAGGGGGCTGTCGGGAAGGGGGTGCACTGGGGCAAGCATGTGGGAACCCATTTTCCTTTACAAATATGCTTATGAACTGCAGGAGAAGAATCCTAATCGTGGTTCCATGAAAGACTCCCCGAGTACCCTGTCAGCTGGGTAGTTCTGTGCTGTGTGCAAGCGTGAGACACTCTCCTGGCTCTCATCAGGGGCACACACTGAGCTGTGCCTACCAGTGAACCCATCCCTCGGTCTTTGCTGATGGGCCTCACTGAAGGTAGAGCCAGCTTGGGGTACAGTAGGGTTGGGGCTGGGCAGGCCTACCTGGAGACCTCTTCCCATGTCTTCTTTAGGCGGTGGATGGCATTGCTCTGTAGGGCAGAGAGGATGGCGTAGAGGGAGGAGAAATTCTTGAGTACTCTGCATTCCTGGGGACAAGGAGTCTGTGAGTGGAGCCCATAGATTTCCCTCCTTAATGCCAGGAAGCTCCCAGAGGGACACATGCTCACAAAGCAACTCAAGTGTACAGTGCCCAGAGCGAGTGCACACTTGGCTGTGCGGCCGGCCCTGGGGTCTATGAAGAAAAAGAGGAGGCCCCTCCTGTAGCCTACCCTGGCCACCTCGATCCAGTGTTCCACCACCCGGGCCCTGTCCGGAGCCTTCATACTCTGGTCGCCAAGGCAGGTAGTAATGACGCAGTTGGCCACATTGTTGAACTGGGCGACAGTGGCACGGATGGTAGGTGCGAGGTGCTCCTTGCCCTTCTTGTCCCGCTGGGACCAGATGGAGCCCAGGCAGTGGTAGGGCACAACTTTCTTGAATAGTTCCTAGGGAGGGGATCAGTGTCACTGGGCCCTGCACAGCCCAAAGGCCCGAGCTGCAGCCCTTGAGTGAGGATGTGCCCATGGGACCCTCGGCCTGACTTCTGAGGGCAGGCACCCAGTGCAAGGCAAACCAGGTAAAGTGAAGGGAGAAGAAACGCATACATAGCCGGTGGCTCTGCTTGCTCATCTCAGAGCAGCCCCTGCCCCTCCCCTCTCCAGCAGGCACACCTGCTATACAGCCGTGCCCCATGCGTGTCTGTCTCCAGTGCACAGCAAGCACTTCACAAGTGCTGAGGTGAGATAGGCCTCACCTCAGGGTGGAATGGAGGAGGGTGACCCAGGTGTACCTTGGCGAGCCCTAATATCTCTCTCTCTCTCTCTCTCTCTCTCTCTCTCTCTCTCTCTCTCACACACACACACACACACACACACACACACTGTGACCACCATGGGGGTGGGAAATCAATGCCTTGGGTTAAGTAGTATGCCCTAATCACATGTTTGTTAACAGTAGAGCTAGGACTTGCCCTGGGACATAAGCTCTGAACCAGAAAACAGGTCTAGACAGCAGAGGACAGAAGAAAGCCTGCCTTGCCCCGCCCCCGAGCCACTCACTGCGTCCATCAGCGTAAACTGTTCAGCCACCAAGTCAGGAGGGAAGAGCAGGAGGTGAGGCTTCTCATCCAGTCCATTCTCTGTGGTGTCAGGGGGAGGCCAGGAGGGCTCTAATGCAGGAGTGGGCACAGGAGCTGACTCGAGTTCCAGGCTCTGTGAGACAGCAGGGTCCAGCTCCGGAGCTAGGGATGGCTCGGGCTCTAGAGGTGGCTCTGGAGCTGGTTCTAGCTCAGAAGCTGGCACCACCACCGGGCTGGATGCCAGCACTGGCACTGGGGCTGCGGCTGGCTCTCGAACTGGAGTTGATGTCACCGCTCGGCTGGGCGTCAGCAGCACTGTGGGAGCTGGTTCTAGCTGAGAAGCTGGTTTCAGAGACAGCACTGGAGCTGGGGACAGGGCTGCAGGAGAGAAGATGTCCACTATGGCTGCCTTGTTCAGAGCATTTCCAAGACAGAGAACAAGCCCCCGCCCCCATGACAAGATGCTACCCCAGCCTATGGTGTGCCGCCTACTGGGTCCCAGGCTCGCTCTTGCTCCTGGCCCAGAAACTTTTACTGACCCCTCCTAGCAGGCTGTGCGGCTGCCCGTGGCTCCTCACCCTCAGGCTCAGCCTCGCTGGGCTCCAGGTCCTCCAGCTGGGCCAGGAGAAGGTGAGCGCGACGCTCCAGGTCCGAGCCGGGCATGTTGAGCTGCACATAAGCYACCAGCTGCTTGAGGCAGGGAAAGTCCGGAGGTTGGCAGAAATCCTCTGAGTATTGGTCCAGCCAGGTGCCCAGGATGGAGGAGATGGCACTGGAGATACGCACTAGAGTCAGAGGCATGGCTTCTCCCCRCACCCTCCCACAGCACCCTGGAGTGCCTCCACCCACAATACACTTTGGCTGTCCAACTAGACAGAGGCTATACAGAAGACCCCACAGGAGAGAGCAAAGGCTCATGGATGGAGTGGTGGCTCCCTGTTCCCACTCCTGCCCAACTCTACTGGAATGTAGGTACCCGAAGAGCCTGCCATTCAAGCAGTGGCGAGGGCTACCTCAGTACCTATTCTTTGTGAGCCAGGCGTGGGTTGCATTTTCCCGAGGGACTCGGGGACCAGCTAAGTGCCCATTCCTCAGGAGTGAGGCTGCACGTCTATTGAGAGGCTATGCTAGGGAAGCGTTTTCACAGTGACTGGCTCTAAATCTCTCTCTCTCTCTCTCTCTCTCTCTCTCTCTCTCTCACACACACACACACACACACACACACACCTCCACTCTGTATCACCATGAACTCTGTCCTCTTTCTGATGCAGGAGGAGCCCTAGCCCTCAGCTCAGCAGCAGGAACCAGATGTGTGGGGTCTGCAGTTGGCTTGGCCCTCGCTCCCCCAGACCTCCCCTCCAGACTCAAAGCCTACTTACTTTTTGAGTTGGTCCTGTGGTCCACCGTCCTCACTGGAGTAGGGGAGGATGCAGCCATATCTAGAGGAGGCCGTGAGGGCGTCACATCTACCGTACCTGCTTATGATGTCTAGTGTTACTGGTCAACTCCCTGATGGGAATGGAGCCCAGGGAGGCAGGGACTCTCTGTTCTTGTCACAGAGTTAAGTGCCTGGCGACATGGCTATGCACAGCAGATTGTTTTATAAGCTGAGGCACTTCAGCAGACCTGGGGTCTCTCAGTCGATTATCACAGGGCTGTGCTTGCTCTGAATATCTAGGTTGAGGTTCCCCTCCTTTCTATGTAGGGAAACCACTAGCCTGAGGCTGAGGAGAGAAAGCTTCTCCACAGAGGAAGGGAAAGTCATATAAAACCCCACAGGCCTTGATGGCCCAGGCTGGGGCCGCCCTGACAGGCCCATCTAGTTTGGTCCTGACAGCAGCCTATGAGGGTGTTCAAAGAGACATGAGGCCAGGAGGAAGGGTGTCCCCGGGTCTGGCGGTGGTACTCACCTTCTGAAGAGCAGGTCTAGCACCTGCTGAGTGGTGGTGAAGGCTCTGTAGGTGCACAGGAAGACGGTGACGTAGGAAAGGTCACTGCCCTGGAAGGCAGGCACCAGGTGCTCCACCAGCTTCTCCAGAGTACCAGCCTTCACCGTGCGTACCTTGCACGTCTCATAGAGGTTCAGAGCTGAATCGTTCTCACACTGGGGGGGACAAGAGTAGCACAGTGAGCGGCAGGGTCACGTCCTCAGGGAAGCCCGAGGCTGGAGCTTGGATCCCCTCCTGTATACCCTCAGGAGAATGCGGCCAAAGCTGGAACAGGAGGATCTCTGGTTTTAAAAAGTCTTGGGCTTTCCAGCAGAATTTGAAGTGTTGAGCCCTTCAGGGTGGTTTCTTAGGTGAGTAGCAACATTCTCTAACATACTCTGGAGAGGGGGATGGCTTCCAAACTGAACAGGCAATCCTCGAGGTGGAAAGGCTTACTCCGGGGTCAAGGGCTTGGCCTATCAAGACTCAGAGAGATCCCGAGCACGTTCAGTGACCACAGGAAAGAATTGTGCTGGGATCTGAGAGCAGTGCAACATGACTGTGGCGACAGGGCCGTCCATCTTCTAGAATATTATGTGGCTGGGCCAGGCTCAAGGGGCCCACAAGACTTGTTCTGAGGCAGCAAGTTGCAGAGAAGTGTATATATGTTGAAGAATTTTGTCAACTTGATACAGCTGACAAAATTAGAGTCATCTGAGAGAAGGGAACCCCAACTGAGAGAATGCCTCCATAAGGCTGCTGTGGACAAGACTGTAAGGCATTTCTTGATTAGTGATTGATGGAGGAGGGCCCAGCCCACTGGGGGGCGGGGCATCCCTGGGCTGGTGGTCCTGGGTTCTATAAGACAGCAGTCCAAGCAAGCCAGTAAGCAGCACCCTCCATGGCTTTAGCATCAGGTCCTGCCCCCAGGTTCCAGCTCTGCATGAGCTCCTGTCCTGGTGAAAGTGTCCCTGGGAGTCCTGGGAGTAAGCCACCCCCACAATCACAGTCTCTCAGGCATAGCCCAGAGCTCCCAGAATGGGGTGTGTCACCCGATCAATGAACCCTTTCCTACCCAGCCTGCTTTTGGTCATGGTTTTTTATAGCAATAGTAACCCTAAGACAGACAGCTTACAAAGCCTAAACTTCCATTCGCTGGGGGCAAAGGGCAGCCCTACTATGGGAAAGGATTTCTGAGACTAGGAGGAAGGGGGTGAGGAATGGCATGTGAGGACAGGTTTTAAACTGAGCAAAATATTTGAATATGCATGGCCTTATGGGAAATGAGAAGCAAAGTCAATAGGGATGCCTCTCATCTGTTGGTAGGTATGTCAGCAGGACCTTTGTGCATGGGCTGGGGAAGGGGGAGAGGGTCAGCCCAGAGTTGTGAGAGGGACTGGGGCTCTCAAATAGAAAACTCTGGAAAGGAGTCTGGCAGGGTCACCATTCTGGTCTCCTGTCCATACTCACCCCTAGCCAGCGCTGGCCCTTGGTGGCTCCTTGGTGTAGCTGAACCTTGCGCAGGGAGATGGAGTAGATGACGCCGTTGATCAGCTCCTCCCCAATCTCCTGCGTGGAGCTCTGCAAAGACAGGGCCCAGGGGCCAGGCCAGGCCATCAGGGGGCAGCATAGACAGGTGGCTTCTGGACTTCCAGGGTGAAAATGGAGAGAGCCCAGGACGCCCCTTCCCACCTGGCTCCTCATGACCTTAAGGCCAACACCTCAGGAACCTGCCCCTGCCTAGTCCTGGACAGCCCTACACCAGTCTACCTGGGCAGGTACTATTACTCAGCCATTTCAGAGAAGGGTGAGTGGAGGCTGAGGCAGGCAAACTGTCTGGTGTATATGACAGATAACCTATTCCAAGGCCCTAGCTTGGTCACAGGTGGCACTGGCCCTCAGAAAAACCTAGTCCCCAGAGCCCAAGGCTGAGGTCACCCACACTCTCATCTCTTTGTCCCTTCTGAGGTTCCAGGCTGACCAAGCAGCATCAGGCAGTTCTTTCTTGCCCAGCGCTGGAGTCAGCGCTGTGGGTCTAGCAGGAGCGGACGCTGACCACATCTGGGGCCACTTCCTTCCTCTTCTGCTCATTCATGCTCGAGAGACTTCTTGGGCAACATGGGGGTTCCCAGCTGGCTGCTCTTCCTCACGTGAGTGGGGAGCAGCCACAGTGCTGGGGATCCACAGAGCCCCAAATCATGAGGCCTATTTGGGGAAGGAGGGGGTCATGTGGCTGCTTCTCGGAGCAGAGAACAGAAAGGAAACCCTCGATTCCCTGCGCCCCAGAGGCTATCTCCTGCTCCTGCCATCTGGAGAAGGGCTGGTTATACCTGGAATGGAGGGGACCTGATTCCTGGAAGTCCGTGGGTGACAAGAGGGCTCACGACCCTTAGCCATCCTGGCCCGCAGCCCAGGGAACTTCCCTTCAGAGACCAGGGGCTCTGTCATCAGCTAACCCCTGACCCAAATCCAGAAAGTCTTTCAGCAAAGATAAAGGAGACCATGGCTCTGGGACACCCACTGTGTCGGCTCAGTGGTTCTTAAAGTCAGGGCTGGAAGAGTCTTCCTTTCCCAGGGGGTCTGACCATATCTRGCATCAGCAGCAGAGTCAGGGTCACACATGAAGCTCCTGCTACACAGCACTAGGTTTCAGCCCAGGGACCCCAGTACAGTGCTAATTTGCAACAGATTTTATTGATGCCCACTGGACAGAAATGTGCCCTGGCCAGGCACACCTGCAGGAGTAGCTGGACGCAAGCAGCAGCGGTCATTCCTGAGCAGGGCTCAAAGGCAAGGCTTTGCTCAGCCCTGGGCTTCCGCTGACAGCCCAGCAGCTGGCCTGGGCCCTATGGGAGTGTCATGTGATCCCTGCACCCTTCCCCCACCCGAGGGGGGCCATTCTGCCAGCTGGATGGGGGTGGGGGTGCAGACAGGCGCTGAGAAGCATACATGCCTTCCTCTGGGGAGTTGACACCCTGTTGCACAGATGGGAACTGTTCCAGCCGTGAGGAGCTAACTCCATGCACTCCGCTTCCTTTAAACAGCCACAGTAGGAATGAACCAGAGCACCTCACAATACTGAGTGTGGTTCCTTTGCACCAGATACCCAGAGAAGACAGAGACGCGCTGGGCCTGGTTAGAAAGCAACAGGGAAGAGCTTCTCTTTCCAGTCTAAGGATCTGTCCTCGGGTACCTCTGAGGTTGGAAGGGTAGGGACCTTTGTAGCAGGCAGCTCATGTAGGAAGTGTCATGCTCTCAGGAAGACTCAAGCAGTTCAGGGAGAGGAGGGGGTGAACTGGCCGGGTAAACAGCTGAAACAGCAAAAATGCCCGCTTGCCTGCCTGGAGGAATACCACATGGTTGGCTGTATCCTTAGAGAGGATCATTCTCTCCCATCTCCCTGTCCCCCAAATGTGCAAGGCCCCTAGGGACCTRGGATGAAGCCGGCCCTGGCTGTGTCTAACACTTGGGTCAGTCGCCTGAGGGTGAAAGTGTCCCTGGGAGTCCTGGGAGTAAGCCATCCCCACAATCACAGTCTCTGAGGCATAGCCCAGAGCTCCCAGAATGGGGTGTGTCACCCGATCAAAGTTCTCAGGCCAGAAGGATGTATGTCCCCAGGTAAAAGAGAGGGAGCTGCAGGCCAAGCCCCGAACAGCAAGTAGCGAGTGGCTCAATAAGAATGGGGACACCAGGCCTGTGTCATCTCTCCCTAAAGAGCACTGGGTGGTGGTGGCAGCCTGTCCAGTCAGACACTGGCTGCTTCAGGATGCCTTGGCAGCTGTGGCAGAGGTCAAGCACGAGGTCACAGCTTCTCTCAGTGCAGAGGCTCAGCCTACTTGGTGAGCCAAGGTGATTCCAACCTCACCACACCTACATGGGCCACTGAGTCACTAGGGTACCCCAGGGCTCTAGCAGGTCCCTGGCAGACCTCCTACAGCTCTGGACACACAGGGCCCACAGGACCAGACCCATGGACTGTATTTCAGGAGGATCTCACTCTCCAGCCTGGCTCAGTAAGCTGGCCACGGGCGGAGAGGACAGCAGCAGCAGCTAACCGGAGACTCGGTGGGGGCTGCAGCTGACTAAGATGGCAGACAACACCTGGCACAGCATAGGACCTGGTGACGTGTGAGAGCTGCACCTGCCAGAGGGCCGCCTTGGGATGGGGCTTCCAGAGCAGGGAGGGGCGGTGCGGATGCGAGTGGGCAATCTCAGGCTCTCATGGTGGGAGAGCACCTTCCAGTTTTGCAGGTGGAAACCAAGGCCCAGGGGAGGGTTGAGGTGAGGTGGCCTTCTCAAGGCCAGGCCACGAGCTCGGACGGAGGGGTAAAATGAAAACATCAAGCATTAGAGTCCTCCGTCCTGGCTCCAGCACCGGGTGGACAGCCTAGATGCTGAGGCCTCGTGGCAGGCCTCATAGCAGCCCTGGGAGTAAGCCATCCCGGAGTAAGTGACCCTGGGAGTGGTCGCGGAAGCTTCAGTTAGGGACTGTACAAGGCGCCTGGTCGCCATGCAGCAGGGGAGCACCAAAAGCTCAGAAAGCTAAGTCCTGGGCCGATGCCAAGCTCCCAGGGTCAGACTCAGGTCCCAGGGACCCCCATGTCAGCCTGAGTCCTGCTATGGCCAAGTTAGCATTTCAGGAAAGAAAACTAGGCTCAAACGGGGGAGGGGAGACCCGCCCCTTCAGCTCAGTAAATCCATGGCTTTGTCCACCCTGTCCTGCTGTCCATTTGCAAATGGCCACCAAGGCCTGGGAGGGGGCACGCCCCAGTCCTCACGAGGTATAAAGCAGAGCCAGCTTAAGTCAGACTCACACCACTCCATGACCAACCACGTCATCCAGCTAACAGGCACTTCCTGCCTCAGATCCTCTGTACACTGAGTGCAGGGAACTACCTCTGTGTGGTGCCTGGTGGATGGAGGGAGAACCAGGCAGGGGCAGGCAGAAGCCTCCCCAAGTAGAGCCAGGAAACAGCTGCCAGGACAAGGACTTTATCCCTGGCCTGTAAGGACACACCCACAGCTGGCTGCTGTTCCTGTCAGAGGCACACTGTCAGGGCAGGGTCCAGCCACAGGACACAGATGCAGGGTAGAGGCTGAAGACAGAAATGACTTCCTCAGGCTACACGGCAGGTGGAAGGTGGCCAGGCTGGTGGCGTCACACCTGTGCCTCCGAGCAGAGACTTAAGGACATGTCCTGGGGACGGCCCCTTGAGGCTGGCTCCTTGGCCAGCTGTCAGTCTCACTCGGCCCACTCCACAACTCCTTTTTGTTTGTTTGTTTTTCAAGACAGGGTTTCTCTGTACAGCTTTGGCTGTCCTGGAACTCACTCTGTAGACAGGCTGGTCTCAAACTCAGAGATCCACCTGCCTCTGCTTCCTGGGATTAAAGGCGTATGTTGCCACTGCCTGACAATATGTCCATTTTATGGATGAGGAAACTGGGGCTCAGAGGGGCTAGGTTGGCATCCTGGCACAGCAGCCTTCCAAGGAGCTCAAGCTCTGTGCCTCTTGGGTTCAAAGGACAGATTACCTGCAGGTGTGGCCTGTAGGACAAGGGCCGCACGGCAGGCAAAGGCATCAAAAGGAGGGACGCGTGCCAACAGAACAGCCCTGGCCCAGCAGTTCTGGTCCCTGTGCCCTGCTCAAGTGAGCAGCCCTCTGGTGTCCTTTCTCTGGGGAACTGAGTTTGCTTGGAGCCTCAGCTCGTTTTAGGAAGCACTTACTGGGCTGGGGCGGCTCMCTCCCCTGSGGTATATGCCTGCTAACACAGCACCTGTGAGTCCATCAGAAGCCCGATTCAGGGYAGGTGMCAAACTATGAGACCCTCAGAGTGCAGCTAAAGCCCCTCCAGAAGCTTCCTTGGAGCTGAGGGCCAGTGAGAGGTCTATGTACAGTCCTGAAAACTGTCCGACCATCTCTCTGACAGTCAGCCCCTGTCCCTGCCCTGCTAGCTATCCGGTTCCTCCTGCTCCAGAGCCGCCCGGAGGCTCCCAGGGAATGGGCCAGCATGTCTCAGTGCCCAGGCTGCAGACAAAGGGCACTATCAGCCATCTGGGCCTCCCCATCCTTGTCTACTGTGCTTCTGAAGAAAGCAACTGAGGAGATCCTGGGGGCACAGCTTCGAGGGCAAGTCTCCTCGAGAACATAACAGGCTCTAACGTTCCTGAAGGCTGCCCTTTTAGAGCTAGCCAGGAAGTACCTCTGGAAGATTATCTTGTACACACACACACACACACACACACACACACACACACACACCCTATGTACCTATAACTCTGAGTTTTCAGTGTCAAGGGAACAAAAGAACCCTGGGGTAAGCTAAGAGCTGCACACAGTGTGATCAAGAGAGCAGACGGAGGGCTGGGAGGAAGAAGCCCTGGCCTCACTGTGACCAACCCACACAGCCTTTAGGCATCTCAGGCAGGCTGCCAGGGTAAGACGCCTGGCCTCTGCCTCTGCAGTTGACCAGCTTGTTGAGTACAATCTAATTAGTTGTTTCATTTGTTAAATGGGCTATTAATAGCCCTGACCCCCCCCCCAAACAAAGGACAAAATGCATGCAAATTATTTAACCTAGGCTCTTCCACCAAGCCCTAGCGGCTGGGCTGTTGGCTATTATGTTAAGCCCCTGGTTCCACTGTTCCCAAGGTCTCAAAATCTGAGGTACTTTCACCATCTCCTGGACTCTAAGTAGGCCTCTCCATATCTCACTTGACCAAGGCTTTTGCAGGGCTTGGGTCAAGCTCTAGCCACAGCCTTTGTTGGCCTCTGCTCACCAGCCATCGCGGCTGTGTCTGCTTCCCGCTCTTACACGTAGCAGACACCCCAGCCCCAGCCCCAACCCCAACCCCAGGGAACACTGCTGAAGTCCTGTCTGCTAGCTACCCTTTCTGACAATGTATTTATCTAGGTCAGGGACTTCACCTCTCTGCCCTCCAGCCTCTTAGCAGATGGCGCTGGCATCTAAACTGGAGGTCTGTGTGAGCCGGGGGAACATGGCACTGGTGCCTGCTGCCTGTAAATGCTGCAGAGCCACAAATCATTTGCCAGGATGAAGCTGAAGTGTGCCTGTYGCAGGAGCATGACCCTCATGGCCTCCATAAGGCAGACTGGGGCAGGTCAGGCTAGGTCACTGGTAGCTTGACTTAGAACTGAGAGGGCAGGCAGATGCCCAGATGAGTGAGGACACCTGGCACCCCCAGGCTGATGGGAACAAATGACAGAAGACGGAAGGCAGAGACAGAGTGCAGGAACCTCACAGGGACCTCAACCAGGTTGGCTTCATTTCTGGACCTGGGTCTGCTACCAGGAACTCAGCCTCAGGATGGGGATGGGAGGGAATTATTGGCAAAACAGACAGGGATTTCCCTGGCCCCTGCCCCTTCCCCCAGGCGAATGCTAAATGGTCATTGTGTTCAGTTTCCGGCAGTGGCCTCCTCTCCTGCCAGGACCCTGGTTTTCCTGCCCCAGCCAGAAGCTTCCCCTCTGATTTCTAAACAGTGACCAGGCTGCATGAVAACACAGAGGCSTGGAGAGAGGGGCATYGGAGGAGGCACAGATAGCARCAACCCGTGCTGGCAGAGAACCCTTCAATAGCCCCGCCACAAAGGGTCCTTAGGGACGTAGCCGGACAGAGCCAGAGAGAAGCCTGACACCCCCTCCAGGAGTGATCGGASCAGGCCTCCGCAGCACACAAAGCCGGGAGACTCTGCCAGACATAATGAAAGCCAGATGAGAGCAGGGCTGGTGGCGGGCTGCCCAAGCCCAAACCCTCCCGAGTCCCTCCCCAGCCGCCAGCCACGAGGATGAGACCACTGGGGGAATGAGAAGCTTGGCCTGGGACACCAGCCAAGCACAGGAGGCCTCCCAGGCCTGGGGGCTCCATGACCAAGCGCTCCCAAGAGCTCTGTCCAAGCCTTCTCTGCCAGAGCAGGACCAGGACTGCCTTGGGATTCCACTACCTCTGGGGCATGGTGGCAGGTGTACACTACGGTGGAAGGAAGAGGGCACCACTGGGTGTCCCTGCCCAGGACACTAGAAACAAGCTTCCACCCGCATTTATTACTCCCACCTCCCACACATAAAGGCATGGTCTCCCTCCTCGGAATCCTCCCAAATTGTCACAAAGATCTGGTGTCGGCACATCTTCTAATCGGGCAGAAGTGAATCACGGGTCATTGTGACTGAACACCTTACAGTCCTTACACCTGAACACCTGGCTCCACACTTTGGTTCTAGCCCATCCACCCACTCCCATCCACCCGCTTCCTGCCACTGCCTCCTCTGAGCAGCCTTGATGTTCCCAGGTCATTAGACCTATGTCTGACTCAGTGATGGCTAGCCAAAGGCCCCTCAGATTCCACTCACCTCTGGGGATCTAGGACTGTGCCACCACAACCACTTGCTGGTCCACTATATTGTGTGCCCTCCTTGAGTCACACGCCCCATTGACAAGGGTTTGAAATGAGGATAAGCCCTCGTGGTTGGAGCTTTCACACACCACAGACGTGTAAATAGTGATAGCATGGAGGGTCTTAAAGGTCTGACTGATTGCAGGGATTGGGGTTGTCACACATGTGATGGGTAGGAGCAGGTACTGGGATGATGAGAGGGTACGGAACTTCAGCTCTGATCCCCAACTACTGCTGCCGAGGGAGTGAGGTAATGCCCAACTGGCTGCCCTGGGGCTGGTACAGTAGGGGAATTTCTGAGGAAGGAACCCCCCACCCCCACACAATGCTGCAAAGGACGTTGGGCCTCGGCTCACCCACCTCCAAGCGTGGCAGATCGGGGTCGAGCTGCGTGAAGCTGTGCAGCACCACRGGACAGCTGTCGGGGACGCCCACCTCCAGGCGCACAGCGTCCCACACGCTGCGGCTGCGCCGGGAGCAGGGAAACAACGGCTCGGTGCCCCCTATGGGCCTGGCCGCCTCGGCCCACATGCGCTGCACCATGGACGACTCACGGTGGCGCGGGTGGCCGGCGGGCCGCGAGACCCGGGGCAGCGCCCGGCGCGGCTCCGCGCTGCCTGTGCTCTGCGCCAGGGGCTGGGCCTCGCTGATGTCAGCAGGGGTCGGGGCGTGGTTTCCGAGGGGGCGTGAGCCTCCTCTAGTTGCCAGGCCTGGTGGATACCGCTTGCACATGCAGTCTGTGTGTTGTGTGGGCGTRCCYGGGATGCTGTTTTGCTGAAATCAGATCCACTTCCCGGGAACTCCAGTTACCACACACCCTAGCTCTGTAGCCTCAGTTTCTTCAACTGGAAAGTATAGGTAATGAAATGACTTCCTCCAAGCGTGTGACTGCGAGGATGTCATGAAGTCACTGGCTATGTGCTCATATACCAGAGCATGGGGAAGGGTGACCCTGAGTACTGATTGGGCTGAGTGTCCAGAGGGCGTTGGCATCCAGCCCAAGCTTCACTGGGAGAGGGGTGCTTTTCAGCCTCAGCACCAGTCGCCACAGCCATGAACAAACTAGACAGACCTACTATTCAAAAGAAATGCTAGTTACTGCTAGGTGAGGCTGTATTCTTTTAGAAGGCTTGCCTAGTTTACTGTATGTGTACGGGTATTTGCCATGCATATGTGTACACTGTATATGTGCCTGGTGCCTGAGGGGAACAAACTGAGGTGCCATATGGGTGCTGGGAACTAAACTCAGGTCCTCTGGAAGAACAGTAAGTACTCTTCGGGGCTGAGCCATCTCTCCGGCCCCAAGGCCTAAATTTTCTCTGAAAAAAAAAAAAATTTTTTTTTTCAGATTGGGTTTCTCTGTGTAGCCCTGGCTGTCCTGGAACTCACTCTGTAGACCAGGCTAGCCTCGAACTCAGAAATCCGCCTGCCTCTGCCTCCCAAGTGCTGGGATTAAAGGCGGGCGCCACGCCCRGCTTCTCTGAAAATTTTAATTGTTGTAAAGTATTTTTACCAGTAGGCCCCAGTGATAAATAGATTTAAGAAAAAGATAGGCAGATCTGGTTTGGGGTGGAGACCCCCTAAGGCTGCTCAGAAGCCTGGGCCCTGCCCCACCTCCAGGAAGTCCAGGTGTGTGTGGGCRTATCACAGGAAGGCAGTGGCTCCCACACATTCTTCAGGCTTTTCCCCAGCCCCATTCCTGGGCCAACGACCCAGCAGCACCTCAGCTTCCTTTCCTGTTCCTGCTGCTCTCTCTTGTTCTGGCTTTCTTTTTCTAAGGGCCACTTCTCTCTGATACTTATCAAGGGGAAGGGGTAGGGAGGTAACCCTGCGACGGCACCAGGCTGCCTCCAGACTCACTAGTTGCAGGGACGGACAGTGGCAGAGGTGAGGTCCCATCGCCTGCTCTGCCTTTCGTGTTGCTGTCCACCTGATGATCAAGTTCCTTTCCTATCTCATTCCGCGCGGCTACATTTCCCTCTTGGAAAGTCTATTCATAGATATCACATGCACAGATACAGAAACAGACACACATGTGTAGGCAGAGACACGGAGACATAAAGCCACACAGACAAAATGGACAAACTCCTTGCTCCCACGGGCCAACAGCTCAAGCTTTTTACTCTGACCCCCTTTCACCAATATAAGTGTCCTCATGCTCCTGCCTGCTGCCCTAGACCCCCAGGCCTCACACCCTCAGCATCCTCAGAACCAGCTGTGACTCTCTAGATACTTCCCAGAAAGCAGAGCCCTCCCCAAGGCCTCCTAAGCTTTCCCTCATGATTAGCCCCAACCGACAGGGCATATCCCTTACCAAGAGCAGGCCCATCCTAAGAGAGGGGATAAGGACAGCATGTGGCAGGACAGTGAGGAACATCCTGCAACTACACCTAAATCTAACCATAACTGGGGACAGCAGGAGTCAGAAGGACCTCCCCCACACACCACCAGCCTGCAATCCACGGAAATCAGGCCTGTAGGATAGACAAATAAGTTTTGTTTTGCTAACAAATCTATGGGGGTGGGGAGGTACACAAAAAGAAGAAAGAGCAGCCAGTGCGTGGGTTTGTGACCCTGATATGAACAAACTGACTGTTAAGTAGCAAGGCCCCTCTTACCCAAGGGTGATGCATTCCAGGATACGCAGCAGGATCCTGAAATAAGGGTAATAGTGAACTGCACTAGGTACTACACTGATCAGAGCAGTGACCCAGGCAGCCAAGCGGCTCACTGGCAAGCAGAGTGTTTAGGTCTAGTGGGCAAAGGGATGACTGCATGTCAGGGGCGCAGGGTGGGGAAGAAGGGCTTGATTTCATCATGCTGCTCAGAACAACAAGAGATTTGATTCTAGAATTTTCCGTTTAATATTTTTGGAGCAGGGTTAACCTTAGGTAGCTGAAGACTACTGTGTATTGATGGCATTGGGCATTGCTGCTGCTGCTGCTCCTCCTCCTCTTTCGTTTTTTGAGGCAGGGTTTCTCTGCATAGCTCTGGCTGTCCTGGAACTCGGGAGATCCGCCTGCCTCTGCCTCTGAGTGCTGGGATAAAAGACGTGGGCCACCATGCCTGGCTGGACATGGACACCTGGACTTGGACATTGTTTCTTAGCTGCCACTCTGATATGGTTACTGTTAAGAGTTACATGATGGGGTGGGGATTTAGCTCAGTGGTAGAGCGCTTGCCRAGCAAGTGCAAGGCCCTGGGTTCCAT
The DNA here is from genome assembly GCA_002335545.1 of Apodemus speciosus. Taxonomy (NCBI): domain Eukaryota; kingdom Metazoa; phylum Chordata; class Mammalia; order Rodentia; family Muridae; genus Apodemus; species Apodemus speciosus. The sequence continues at coordinate 80,577 of BDUI01002951.1, read as the reverse complement.
CCTGAGCTCCAAAAAGGAAAAAGAAAGTTGTATGGCTGTGCCTGGGATGTATGGATGAACTGATGTTATTAAAGCTTTATGCCATATTCTCTACCTTGAGTCTATCTGGGATTTCTCCATAACAAAAGTTAAGAGAACAGAAGGGGTTTGGCTGGAGAATCACCCTTTACGGCCCCTGGGGCTTCCGAAGCCGCTAAGGGGGAGGGTTACAAGCTTTAGATCCTGGTGGGATGCAGTGAGCCTGGGCTAGATTTGCCTGTGTGCTTCCCTCTGCCCAGTCACTGACAGGACCCTGAGAACAAAGCAGCCCCAGGCAGTGGGTCCGGGGAAACTGAGTCCTGATGCTCACCTATTCGGCCCTGGTGATCATGGTTGAGTCTGAAGTGAGGCTCATGTTAACCCTAACACCTGGGCTGTCACACAGCACTGCGCTCTCCTCTGCAAGTTACAAGGAACTGGCTGGCCTCTTTCCCCTTCCTCAGCCCAGCCCTCCTGGGAAGGCAGCTGGCCCTCACTGGGAGGCCCAACAAACCCCTCAGGAACAATGCTGACTTACACAGTTGGATGGCGGTCCTCAAAGAGCAAGGCTCTGAGCTGACAGTCGGAGACTAGAAGGAAGCCAAGAGCACCTCACACATGTATTTTGTTTGGACTGCAAAGTGTTTTTAAATGTTTGAGCCAACAGTAAAAGGTCAGGTGATTTCACATAAAAATATGAAATTCAGGYGTCTCCTGTAACTCTGTGTGACCTGACCACACCAGCTGTGCTTCTGCACATGAGAGGCTGGGTGGGGGCTGAGCGGCACCTGAGGGCTTTAACTACCCCTGGACACCATCCCCGATTCCCAGACAAATGAGCCCCACAACTGCCTAGATCCTTGGAGTCTGGCTTCTGAACGTTCCCCGACTAGGATGGAAATGCGTCTTCACCCTACTTGTCTTCACCCCTCTTTGGTAAGTATATTACTAGTCCTTTCAGGCTGCCCAGGCTGCCCCTGTGATGGCTCTCAGGGGCATAGTTCCATGACTGCTGGGTAGCAGACAGACAGAGAGACAGAGCCAGACCTGGACACCAGGTAATGTCAGGACAACCACGGAAATGAGCCAACGCCTCTTCACATCCAGGCTGGGGCCACAGCCAGTGAGGACAGCAGCTGCTGGGCCATGGTAGAAATCCTTTTGTCTCTTGTCTAGGCACAATGGCCAACACCTGCAACCCCAGCACTGGTGTGCTAAAGCAGGAAGGTTATAAACTTGGAACCATCCTAGGCCTCGGAGAAAGACCCTGCTTCAAGATAGAAGACTTTTCACCCCCGCTGGCAGGTAAAGGCCTGCCCGCTCCTCTGTTGTTCTCCATTGAGCTCATGGCTGGAGGACACTGCTAGGGTGTGGCCCAGCCCAGCTCCTCTGTCATTTCCCGACTAGGGCATCATCATTCCTGGCCTGCCTGGATTCTGGGGTGGCCCTGTGTGGGCGTGTGAGCACACACCTTGGCAGGAGGTGACGCACCTGGCCCTGAGTGGCCGGGCTCTACCCTGTGCTCTGCAGTCTCAGGAGCCTCTGTGCACAATGGAGGACGGAACTCAAGAAGCAACTGCCCCAGGAGGTCATACTGGGTGGAGGGATGTGACATGATTACCCCAAATCTCTGACCTCAGAGTTACTGACCAAGGAAAACTGGAACAAAACCAGTCTGAAGCTCAGTAGTCCCCGGAACCCAACTAAGTTCCAGGGAAGTTGTCTCCTGACCACCACACATGCACTRTGGCGCACATACCCGCATATATCACACATACTAAATAAGAGGGGCGGGAGCGATAGCTCAACTATTAAAAGCACTCACTGCCCTGGCCTAAGTTCAGTTCCCTGTATCCACTGCTAGCTCAAACTCCAGCGACAGGGGATCTGACACCCCTGACACCCCTGATATTGAATAGCTATACCCACATGCAGACACACACATCTAAATATAATTAAAAAATAATAAAAAGTTGTCTGGGCACACATGCACACCAAATGACTCTCTCTCTCTCTCTCTCTCTCTCTCTCTCTCTCTCTCTCCATGTAAGAACACATGATTCTGGATTAGCCTCTTTGGGTTCATGCTCTGGGTTTAGCCTCAGGGAATTCATGCTTTGGATTGTTGCTCTCTGTCCCACCAGAGCAACTCCACGCTGGCAGCGCTCAAAGACCAGTTTGACTGGCACCATGAAAAGTGTTATTAATGGAGCAAGAATCAATGTCACCCCGATGACTGTCCCCCCAAGTCACAAGGTACCCACTGTGGACCTACCCACTGTAGTCACTGACAACCCTGGGGACCACTAATGCTCCAGGTGCCACATGAGGCACACGGAGGCAGAGGAGAAAGCCAGTGGAGACAACACACAGAAATGGAGATGGAGGGAGACTCAGAGCGGAGCCCAGACAGAAACCCGAAGAGAGGAGCAGAAGGAGGGAGGCCGAGGGCGCTGTGGCCTGTGTGAGCTCATCAGAGCAGTCAGGGGGCCCCTGAGCACATACGTTAGCAACAAGTGTCCTACAGTGTCATCAGTCCCTGAGCCTAGAGACAGTGATGTCTGTCCCCTAGCACTCCCCGGAAAGGCTCAGGCTCCCGTTCTCTCCCGTCCCTGGAGAGCGGTCTGCCAGCCCCACCCACCTTACACTCTGCCAAGTGCCAGGTGGAAAGCGTCTCATCCCGGAGGACCTGGAGCTCAGCTTGGAGTCCTAGCCCTAGCCCTGCTCCAGAGCTTCAGAGCCCCAGGCGCACCTCAGAGCTCAATGTCTCTCCCAGAAAGATGGAAACGCTAAGAAAACAATGAGGACAACATTACCAGCTATCGTTCTGAGTCAAGACACAAAAGTCGCGTAATCCAAGAAGTACCATCCAATGTGAGCTGCCATGACAGCCCACAGGCATGCTGTCTGCCACGGCTGGGGACAGGTGGCCAGCCAGAGCTTACACACAGCACCCTGCCTTTGAGCTGACGCCGGGTGCAAGGGTACAAAAGACAGTCTCCTGGTGCTTCTAACCAAACTTCTTCAACCAGTTCTGACAGGAGAGTAAGGAGCCCTAAGGTGCCAACTCCCACGGCCCAGGCCAGGTCTTGGCTGTGACCTGACAGCCTTTCCCAGCAAACTCTCACCTCAGCAGTGGGTGCCAGCAGGGGGGCCAGGAAAGGTGCTGTCGGAGGAGGAGTGGGAGAGTGGTGGGCAGCGGTGCGGCGGGCAGCCCGTCGCCTGGCAGTCACCGCTGAGACACAGACGAAGAACACGGAACCCTTCCTCCCCTGGGGCACAGTAGGCCTAGCATGGACCCGCTCTGCTTCCCGGGCCATAGCAGGGTGAGAACCCAGGGGGGAGTGGGCTCTTTGGCAGGCTGTCGGATAGTGTGTCTGTTGCCTGCYTGCCCCAGTGGAGTTGAGCCCCAAGAGTGCCTAGGCCTGCTGTCACCTGCATGGCTGTCATACCTGCTGCTGTGACGGGCAGGGCCAGGAATTCCCGCTTGTACCAAGCCACAGGACAGGCAAGGATGAGTGGCTAGGGCTCTGTTCCGGGCTGGCCTAGTAATCTATTCTTAACCTACACCCCTTAGGTGGACCCAGCTCTCCTCCAGCCCTCTGCCCCAAGGCCTCATCCCACTGATCTCCCTTGTGGGGCTGGAAGTCTCTACAGTGGGATCAAAGCAGCCTTCGTCAGGAGCAGAGTCACCAAATGAGCATAAACCGGGTCTCAGAGCTCTGTTTCCCCATTCTAGAAGCCTTTCCTGACTACTGTCTCAGGTTTCTGGCATGGAGTTTTTGTTTGTTTTGTTGTTGAGATGGTGTCTTGTAGCCCAGGCTGACCTCTAACTTACTATGAAGCCAAGGATGACCTTGAACTCCTAATGATGGGATTACAGGTCTGTCAGCCCACCGGGCACAGTACTCCATTTTAAGCTAAGACCAAGTAGGGTGGTAAAAACTGAATATCACCACTGCCAAGATTTCAGAAGCGAGACCACATMAAAACCAGGTAGGATGTCTGTCTGTCAGGAAAAGGGCAGCAGCAAAATTAGTGTGTTAGGCTTTAGAGCAACTCACCATCCTTCCCCTGATTTTACTACAAAACAAACACTGGAAGCCACTAAAAAGCCCAACACCCGCCTCTGACACACAAGAACCAGGGTCAGGGAGGAAGACTTGCCCAAGGTCCCGTTGGCTCCTAGAGCAAAGCCCACCGGCTGCTTCTGCCTGTCACCACAGACCTGACCCAAGGCCCCAATCCCGGGATGAAGTAGGCAGACGCCAGGCTGCATCTTCACCCCCTGGGACTCTGGCTGGGCAGGCATCCAGACCAAGGTTGAAAATGAGAATACGCCGGGCAGTGGTGGCGCACGCCTTTAATCCCAGCACTTGGCAGGTGATTTCTGAGTTCGAGGCCAGCCTGGTCTACAGAGTGAG
>BDUI01002950.1:83252-106711 GCA_002335545.1 Apodemus speciosus | reverse complement strand
GGCCTCGAACTCAGAAATCCGCCTGCCTCTGCCTCCCAAGTGCTGGGATTACAGGCGTGCGCCACCACCACCACCGCCTGGCAAAACTCTTTTATTTCAAGTAACAGGAGTTGCTCAGGAAGGACGTGCCTTCTCCCTGCTTATCCTTCTGAGTCACTGGGATGACAGTCCCATTCCACAGGACCTGGCTTCTCATCGTATGTCAGATACAACGCAGGCTTGCTCTGGGTTGCCATTTCCCTCCTGACAGTGGGCCCACCCAGCTAGGTGAGCGCACTGCCTTCCCTGCGAGCCTTCTGCAGTGACTGGTGGTAGCAGGGCCTAAGTCTCACCTCTCCCTCTACTTCTCCTATTCGTCATTTCTTAGAGCCTCGCAGAACCTGCTTGYTCACTGGGTCATTTAGGGTTTGGCTCAACGCTCGCTTCGTCTCCTGGAAAGGGAGGCCTTTCTTGAAACCTTCCTCTCACCTCGCACATGCCAGAAGGTCAGAGAAGCTAGCACACTCAGGTAACACCCAAACTATGGGCCAGACATCCTATCAGATACTTCATATTTATTACTTGTTAGCCCTTAGAACAGCTTTTAAAAGGGCCTTCCAAAAAAAAAAAATCCTTATTTTATAAATCAAAAATCTAGGGTGAGGAGAGGTTAAATTCAAGGTCCAAAACTAGCCCTCTAAACTGTTACTTCTCACACTCACTTTCAAGTCTGCTCTGAGTTGTGGGTAATATGGGCTCTGAGAAGCTGGTTCTCCGGAGTGGGGTGGGCTGGGGGATGGCGGTGGGTGGGACAGGGACAGTTTCTATACCCTGGTGCATGGGTATGGGCTGGGGCAGGGGGAGCAGTCAGCACAAGGTTCAGGTCAGAGCCCAGCACGCCTTTACTCTGACACTTGGAAGTCTAAATCAGGAGAACTGCCATGAGCTCACATTTAGCCTGAGCTAATGAGACTTTGTCTCGAGCAAACAAACAAAACAGAACAGAAACCCAAACAAACAAAAAGCAACAGCCAAGATCTGGGTTAGGTAGGCATACACTCTAGACACCTTTATGGGTTCCACCCCAAGCACCAAAACACAACACAAAACAAAAACTACGAAGACAATTTATAGACGTTACAGAAGTTGCAGAGCCCCCCAGCCTCTGCTTCCCTTTTTTCAGGGTGCGAAGGTTGGAACGTAAAGCCTTAGGCAGGTCAGGCACAAACTCTGCTGCTGAGCTCCAGCTCCGGCCCAGAAGCTGTGGAGTCTTGAGAAGCTACCGTGCTTACAGTTCTGAGTAAGTCCTCACTCCCTAGCTCCCTTTTCTATGTTTCATTTAGAGGATAGAGTTCCACCTGTAATCCCAGCACTTGGGAGGCAAGAATAAGACGGACACAGGTGTAGATCACAGCAGTCTGTCTACACAGCAAGCTACAGTCGGCCAGGGCTACACAGTGAGACCCCGTCTCAACAATGGGCTGGAGAGATGGGTCTGAGGTTAAGAGCACTAGCTGATCTTTCAGAGGACTTGGGTTCAATTCCCAGCCGGTACCAGTTGTCTACAATCATCTTAGGACCTGACACCCTTTCTTGGCCATTGTGGGCACTAGGCATGGATATTGGGCACAGACACATGCAGACAAAACACACAAGAAGAGAAGTGGGGTCCAGGGAATTTCTCCTTGTCTTAAGTCATCGTTCTATTCTTGTGACGAGACACCAAGGCCACAGCAACTCTTCTGAAAGAAGGCATTTAAGTAAAGTTTGTTTACAGTTTCAGAGGTTTAGTCCATTGTAACCATGACAGGGTACTAGATAGTAGCTGAGGGTTCTACATCCAGATGAGAAGGAGGCAGGAAGAAAAACACTGGGCATGCATGCTATGAGCTTTTGAAAGCCCACAGTGACATACTTCCTCCAACAAGGCCACACCCACTCCAACAATCCATGCTCCCTAGTACATCTCAAGAGTACCACTCTTCACACCCACGAGCCCTCCTCAGCCATTCTTCAAACCACCAGACTTCAGTTCCAGGCATTCTGGTACAGTTTGACTCATTCTCTTCATTTGGAATAATGAATATCACTGGAATTTTAAGTGGCTGACCATCTTAAATGCAATCTAGAACAGCTTTGCATTTTCTCTAGACAACTAGCAACAGTTTGGCCTGTAGTCAAAGCCCAGCTGACTCTCTCTGTTGGTAAACAGATTGAAAATGACCAAGCCGACTTCACTTTGGGATTCTCTACAGTTCTACAGTATAGCTGAACAGTTTGGTGATTTATGTTGGAAGAAGGCCTGCAGGGTCCTCCTTTGTGGCTTGGGAGGAAACAATACTCTTTAGCAATCTCAGTGTAGCTGGCAGAATGACAGCCACAACTTAATTTTGTGAGCAGGAGGCTGGAGCATTACTTGTATCTGGATGATGGCATAAATGTGGCCCAGACCTGTGATCCTTCAAACAAAACTTGAGGTTGAATTCCTTTTTGTTCTGGTAGATAAAGAGAGTGTATTGAGTACCATGGAAAACAGACAAGGGTACTCTGACAGATGGGGGAGAGAAAGTCACCCGCAGCAGGGGGGCAGCCTGGAACTGGGTACTATAGCAACACTGAGAATTAGCCTATGAATTAAAGGACGGTTGTATTCACCGGGTCTGGTCGGGCAAGGAATGGCCAGGTCTTTTGTCATCCAACACAGAGAAGACTGTGTTGCTGGTGTGTGATTTGAGTTCAGATGCATGCAGACAGTTCCATGCTGCAGAGGCGACCTTACTCCTGTGTCCTACTTCATAGAAGTATGCAAACCAGAGTGTTCCAAGCAGGGAGGCAGCAGAACAATCCACCCTGGTGTCCTGGTGTGGGCAGTAGGCAGTCAAGGGTTTGGGTGATTTCTCTTGTCAGTAGGAATTTCAAAACAATTTTTAAAACTAAGAGTAACATTCCTTTTATTATCTCTAGTCCCCCACACCTCCCGACAATGTCAGTGATAAAATACTACGTCCTCATAGGGACAGACATATAAACTTTCTATAACAACTATCAGTGTTTCTTGGTCTATCACAGGAATAAAACAAGTACGGGTGGTAAGACTATATCAGCAAAACTAAACAGAAAGCCAGCGATGCCTGGATAACATATGGCTTTCCTTTCCTCTTGCGGTTACTCTATCACTGAGCTAGCAAGCTTAGCCTGATGAAAAAATAAAAACTTAATAAGAAATGGGTATGTCTGTGACAGGCCTTTTGGGGGATCTGTTGTTGTCGGCGGTAGGATTTTTGTTATTGTTGTTGTTGTTTGGGCTTGGTTGGTGTGTTGTTTGAGACAAGGTCTCTGGTAGACCAGATAGACCTCAGCTTGGAYGATGACCTTGAGCTCCTGGCCTTCCTGCCTCCACCTCACAAGAGCTAAGATTACAGATACTGCACAAATACTCTCTACTGGCTTTCTGACTTTTCATTTTGTATTTTGTTCATCTGTTGTTTTAGGTTCAGTTCTGAAAAGTGAAAGCAAAACAGCAAGCCTCCTGCATTTAATTTAGCATTAAAACAATGATTTGCTGGGTATAGTAGCACATGCCTGTGACCTAAGCCCCTGGAAGCCAGAGGCAGGAGAATCAGGAATTTAAGGACAGCTTGGACTACACAGTGAGGGCTTTTTTTTTTTTGAAAGAAAAAAAGAAAAAAAAAGAGCACTCATTTGTTTGCTCAGGATTCTGCCTTTTTGGCAGGACTCAGTGGAGACATCTTATCATAAGTGGTCTGCAGAGGCTGGAACTGCCTAGAGGGTCTTTTCCTCTCACTCCCGTCTGGTATCTTGGCTTGGACGGACTGGGCTCCAGGGACTGGCTAGGCATTTCCCTTGTGGCCTCTTTACACAGCTGGTTTGAAGGTCTTCACAGCGTGACTGACAGTCTGTCCTGTCTTGTGGTTGTTGTTTTCCAGACTACAAAGCAGAAACTGCCAGTCTTACTGCTCAGAAGTGTGAGTCCTAGAGTATCATTACTGGTGYACTGTGTGGCTCAAAGCACTGCCTGGGCTAGCCCAGATTCAAGGTGTGTGTGTATGGGGTAGAGGGTCGGGCTTCACGATGGAGGCCGATGGTGGCTGTCTCTGGAGGCATCGTTTACCCCAGGCTTTCTCTGTCGTGACAAGGTACTGCTCACACTTTGCCTTACGAACAACAAACTTATTAAGCTGTACGAGGGAAGTTTTCTTGACTTAAAAAAAACTAGACTTTCATAATTGTTAATACATTTTGGTTCTAAACGGGAAGATGACCTCTAGATGGATTCCTTCCCTCCCCTCCCCCAGCCCCCAGGGGCAGAGTGGCCTCTAGATGGATTCTTAAAGAGAAACAAGAGATGGTGGGGCTCCTAACGTAGCAATACTATTTAACAGAAAAGAACTTGATTTTCCAAAATCTAAAATCCAGACTGTGCACAGATACACCCTTGAAGCTTGTACGGTCAAATATCAACACATATTATTACCTGAGTGTCAGACAATTCTCTGACTCCCTACAGAGCAGAGAGTCTTAGAGATCAAAATCCATTTCTCCCCCRGCAGGCTGGGTGTTTTAAGTGTTTTTCGCGGCCTGGGATGGGCCCCCTCTCCTAATTTGTGGTTGGTAAATTAAACAAGAGGGGCTGATGGTCCACAGCTTCAGGTAAACACGTCCAGGACCAGCCTTGAATGTACCTGATCAGACTGGACCAATCACCAAGAAGGGAAGCCCCGCTGACAGGAGAAAAGGCACACTAATGAGGTCTTTGTCTCCTGTTAAGAGGATGAGGAGGAAGCCAGGCATTTGCCATCTTTATCTATACCCGTTTCTTTGTTCAYCCATCTGTACAGCCCAGTGGTTCTCAACCTTAATACTGTAACCCTTTAATACAGTTCTCATGTTGTAGTGACCCCGAAAATATAAAAATTGTTTTTGTTACTACTTCATAACTACAAGTTGCTACTGTGAATTGTAAGTAGCGGTGTCTTCCGATGGTCTTAGGTGACACACAGGCTGAAAATCAATGGTCTATCGGAGACCTCAGAGTCTCTCTTGAGACTACTTGAGCTATACATCTCACCAAGGACAGAAGATTACATCTCGGCCCCACAAAACCCATATAACTGACAGGCACCGACATGACTGCTGCCATTCCTAGTTAATCCCCCAATGTATGTGAGGTAGAGCTTTGGCTTAGAATCCCTTCGTGAGTGCAGTGTCTCATTTTCTTCTCACTATAAATAGCTGGTGAGTAAGTACGTCTCATGTGAAGGTTTACATTTTGTATAAAAGGTCATAACCTCCTTGGATCTTGTAAGACCTTAGATGCAGACCCCCGGGAAGAAACGGCTAATTCTTCACGCGGGGTTCCTCTTTTCGGAAGTTAAGGCCCTTTAGAGTGGCGGCCTCCTCTGCCTGACTTTGGCCTTCCTAGGGCAGACTCTTGGGGGCAAGCCCTGTGGGCTTCCAGTCGAAGTTTCTAAAGCAGATTGGGYCCTGGCTTACTGTCTTACTAAGGAGTGGGGAATGAGCGGGACACCGGCATCCCAAGTATTGGGGGCCCAGACTTCTTTTCCAAGAATGCCGGGGGGGGGGGGGGCTGCCTTCAGCATCACGACTACTGGTTTATCTACAGTGGCCGGAGGAGCAACTGGTCTCCCCGACCACCCCCTCAGCACGAGGGGGCTGAGCGCCTTGTGCCCTCACGCTGGGCTCCTCACTCGGCTGAAGCGGCTCCGGAGTCGGGCTCTAGTCCTCTTGGTCCCGAGGCTCCCACCTCGGCCAGTCCCCGGCCGCAGTTCGCTCCCCTCCTCCGCTCGCCCCGACGRTCCTGGGGCTCCCGCTTTGTTGCCCGGGCTTGTTTCTGCCCCGGGCGGGCCGCCGGCGCGGTGCCAGGTCACGTGCGTTGGTGACAACCTCTCGCAGGGCGGCCCCGGAGGCCCCCGCGCAGCTGATTGGTCGGCTCGGGGCTGGCGCGGCTCGGGGCGGGGCTGGGAAGCCGATCAGCTGTTCCCGGAGCTGCACAACAACAAAAGGACCCGGACGGGCCGGCGGCCGCCAGGGCAGCGCCCGCAGCGCAGGAGCCCGGCCCGCCGCAGCTACCTCAGCGCCCGCCGCGCCGCGCCGCTCGGCTCGGCTCACGTAAGTGCGGGCGACCCGGGCGGGAGGGCGGCGGTTGGCTGCCCACTTCCTGCCTTTCCTCCCCGGCCCTCTCCCTACGGGGACGTGCGCGGCGACACCGCGGACCTGCGGGCGACGGGAAACCTGCTCCGTTACCCCGAGACCCGCCCCGACCCCTCCCGACCTCGTCGCCGATCCTGCACCCGGGAAGAGCACTCCCGCCGCTTCCGTCCTCACCGGGTTGATCCCTGGCACTTGGGGCGTGCTAGAGACTGCTGTGGGCTCCGAAGACTTCGGACCGCCCCGCGAGGCCCCAACTTCGCTTATTAAAGCGGAGGAAACTTGGAGGCACAGAAAGATTAATTTTGAGGCCACACAGCTAGTTAAAAGGAAGCGGTGTTTACTATCTGCAGAGGGATTTCCCGTGCAATTCCTTCATTTTGTTCTACTTTCACGGTGTGCTTTCTTACTCCGTGTGAAAGTTCAGAGTAGTTTCAGGAGGACCCCCCTTTCCACCTGTAGCCCCTCAAAGACTAAGGCGGTGCTGGCTGAACGAGCCCTTTTAGGATGCTGAGTAGTTTTGAGAGGGGGCAGTCTGACCCTTGGGTCTTCAGACCGACATCCTTACAAATGCCCCGAGATCCCGAAATCGCATGCGCGGTGGTGACTGTAATACCTTTCCTTGGCAGGTGTGAAAACACCAGGCAGCTTGTTCAGCCTCGGCCACTATAATTTTCAAAGTCCTTGCTGGAAACCATGGCCTACTAATTTTTGTGACCAGTGTCTCTTTTGTTTTTGCATCTTGTCTTTTACTCTTTTCTGCTCCCTAGTGTATTTCTCTTGGAAATGACTGCTTTYAAAAGTTAGGGTAACAGAGCACTCAATTACCAAGCTCTCTGTGCACTAAGACTTCAGAACAGGATGTGGCAAGTCCATAGGGGAATAATCTCCTCGTAAATTAGCTGAATAGAGGTGTACGGAGCAAAGACAACTTTCTTGGCTTGATATTTTTGTAGTTGAAAACTGATTTTTAAATTACTTGACTCAGAGCCAAGGCTTGGTGACTCAAGCCTGGAACTGCAGTAGTGGAAGGTGGCAGTGGGAGAGCCAGGAGTTCAAGGCCAGCCCTTGTTCTCTGCTTTTCTGAACTGCTAGGTTCTCTTCCATCATGTAGAACCAGGATCACACTCCAGTCACCAGGCTTGCCACCAGACATGCTGACGTGTTGAGTTATCTTTCCCACCTGCAAGTAATCGTTTTTTGTTTTGTTTTTGTTGTTTTATTTTTTTTAAGATTTGTTTATTATATATTTGAGAACACTGTAGCTGTCTTCAGACGCACCAGAAAAGGGGTATTGGAATTCATTACAGGTGGTTGTCAGCCACCATGTGGATGCTGGGAATTGAACTCAGGACCTCTGGAAGAGCAGTCAATGCTCTTAACCGATGAGCCATCTCTCCAGCCCCACAAGTACTCATTTTTTAAGGTTGCTTTTCAATGGTATGTTTAGCCAGCTGGTATTTCAAAACTGCACTCATCAAAGTTGTGGGTTCTTTTGTTGTTGTTTTTAATTTTAAAAATGTTTTTGGAGCCGCCTGCTGGGAGCCAAAGCCACTGAAAAGTGCTCGTCTCTGACGTTTTTTTAGAATTAGGCTGAGCCTGAGGTCAAGTGCAGGGAAAAACAAGGCACCAGGCGGGAAGGATCCCTGCCCCGCTGCTGCCTCAAGACACAAGCTCTCTCACTTTTGGGCAAGTTATTTTCATTTCATTTCATTCTGGGATTCAGTTTCCTCATCCCAGGACAGAAATATCTCAACTGGCCATCACAAACCATAAGCATTCTGAGATACACACAGACACACACACACACACACACACACACACACACATATGCCCTTTAAAGAAAAAATATATTATTAATTCCCACATGTGGTAGAAGGACCAGGTTTCCAAAACCAACAGTTGAGTCCACACCATCTTTCCCTGGGTGTGTATCTCAAAACTGAGAAAAGAGCCGGCTTGGGTGGTGGTGGTCCATGCTTTTAATCCCAGCACTAAAAAGGCAGGCAGATGTCTCAGGAGTTTGTGGCTAGTCTGGTCTACAGAGTGAGTTCCGGGACAGCTAAAGCTACACAGAGAAACTGTCTCAAAACAAAAACAAACAAACAAAAAACCAAGAAAGGCATACCAGCAAGATCTTACAAATTACCCACTCCACTGTACGTTCTCAAAGGAGAATGTTTTACCCTGAAGTAAATTCAGCTACTTTCTCTGTCCACAAAACATTTTTTCCTCATGTGTGAGAAGATAAAATGTTAAATTTTAGGTATGACTATTTAAAAATTATGCCTATAAGAAAGACAAAAAACAAAGTGAGCCAGATGCTAACAATGATTGATCAAAGTGGTGAACAGTACCAGTCCATCCTCACGTCCTCAACTTCTATGATGTGGTTTTGTTCATCATATATGTGCGTGTGTGTGTGTGTGTGTGTGTGTGTATACATATATATACACACATACATAAATACATATACAATGTATTTTTTGTATTGAAGGATGAAGATCTTTTAAAGCGAGTAAGCAAGCAGTAACGGGTAAATCTGCTTGGATAGATGATCAATACTTGGGCCCAGATAATTTGTTTCCATTTCCTTCCTAGAGGCTGCCAAGTACCTAAGAACAACAGGCTGCTTCATCTGCTTCTCTTGCCTAGTTGCTAAATTCCAAGCTATTTCTGTCCGTCTGTCCTCTTGGGGATTCATGTTTTCTTTGGAACTTTGACCAGTTTTACTACTGCTCTAGAGTTGTGACTCTAAGTCGGTGACATATGGGGACTCCAAAGCCCCACAGCTCCTCTTGGTTTCCACAGAGCACCTGCTCCCCTCTTGGAGCTGCCATCTCTGGGTAGGTGTCAGGAGGAATAGTGACTATTACAAAGGGACATTTTCTGGGTCATCTGTGGAAGGACAGGGTATTCAAGTTTAGGGAAAGTTTTAAAAGATGTTTAATTTTTATTCCCCCTGCCCCTCTACAGAAAGACCAGAAAGAATATGCATGTAGGTACTTGAAGAGGCCAGAAGAGGGAGGGCGTGGGATCCTTTGGAGCCGGAGTTAGAGGCAGTTTTGAGCCACCTGTGGGTGTGGGCATCAAACTCTAGTTCCTTTGCAGGGAAGCAAACACTCTTAACTGCTTACCTATCTCTTCAGCCCCTAGGTTTTTTGTTTTTTTTTTTAAACACAACAGTACTGTCCTATGTGGATGCTTAAATTTTCAGTACTTACGTTACCTATCAAAAAAACATCATTACACTGATATGTAATTGACGTAAAATTATTGAGATATTTAATGTTTTCAATACCAAATCTAATTCATTCCAGTATATAACTTATATGAGTGGCATAATCAGATGTAAAGCTCTCACAGGAAATACTTAAAGCATATTTAGGTTTTTTGCTTTAAGAATAGTTTATTGAGTATATAAGGGAGCAGTTGGCTGAGCAAAAGCTAGAATACTCCCCGCCTGGCTTTGTATTTGGTTGATAAAGTTTATAGCTGAAAAGGGAGGCTCACATATGGTAACTGTTCAGATGTAGTTGAAAGTTTTCTGAAGTTTGACTCAAGTTTACTTAAGTGGGTTAAAATTGAAATTTAAGGGGTGGGTATGGTATGTACCTTTAATTTTGGAGTGGGAAGGTGGAGACAGGTGGCTTTCCTGTGAGTTTGTGGCTAGCCTGGTCTACATCAAAAGTTCTAGGGTAGCTACATAATAAGACCCATTTTTTATTGAAAAAAACTAAATTGAGGGACTGGCAAGACAGTTCAGTGTGCACAGGTAGTCAGTCGCTTGTATACAGATATGCACACACACACACACACACACACACACACACACACACACACGCACACATGAAAATTTTTAGCCAGGCAGTGATGGTACATGCCCTTAATCCCAGCACTCGGGAGTCAGAAACTTAAGGATCTCTTGAGTTTGAGACCAGCCTGATCTACAGAGTTAGCTCCAGGGTTACACAGAGAAATCATGTCTTGAAACAAAGAATTTTAAAAAAAATTAAACCAACAGAACAATTTTAAAAGATTCAAGCAGGGCATGGTAGAGTCCAGATATCACAGGCATAGCCAGCGCCCTGGGCTTGGCTGTAGCTGAAGGAGCAGTTTGCAGTTGCCTCAGTGCCCTTGATCTAGCCATTTCTGTGGCTTGTAGTCACTGATAGGGCCTGAATCCAAGGGCCAAGCTTGTCCCACGGTGGCATCATAGGCAGAGGACAAGGCTCTCGCTCAGGACCGCTGACGACTTCTCCTGTGGCTCTCCACGGCAGCTCTAGTTAATCAGGGCACACAGCCTAGTCAGCATGGCTGTACCTGGCATGATATTTGCCCTCTAACCTAAGATAAATTGGGATTACTCTCCCTTCCTTCCATGCTCAAAACCCTTCCTGTACACCCAACCTCACGACGACTCATCTTTTGGGTCAGGTAGACTGCACAAGTCCATTTTCTCTCTAATTTCTCTTGATTTCTGTTAGTCTGCAGTCCTTGCAACCTGATCATACTGTTTCCCAAACGGTTTCAGAAGAACTGGTTATGCAAGTGATATTTCCTGTTTACCCACTTTTAGTAATTAATGGCTGGGGATGATGCATTACAACCCCAAAGTGTCTTAATGTCATGTTTGAGATTTTTTTTACCCTTATATGCAAATAGCTGTGGCATTCTATTCTAAAAAGGAGAATGGCCCCAGAAGGTTCAGCTACACAGCTCAACTATTCTTTAAAAGATGATTTTGAAAGTGAGCTGGGCATTGTATCTAATGTATGTAATCGTAGTTGATGCAGAAAGATCACTGTTTTAAGCCAACCTCGACTAGAGTTAGAGTGAGACCCTGTCCACAACAGAACAGAACAGAGTCTATTCGTCATTCTTGTTTTGATGCCTCCTAAATCTCTAAAATGATACATTCCCCTAACTCAGCACAGCAGTAGCATCCATCCTGTACTTTGTGTGATATCCCTGCCTCTAAATGGTCCCACTAAAACTCAACTGATCCAGAATCCCGATTCTTCCTGATTGCCCCTCCCTGCTTTCTTCTTCTGAGACAGCATTTCTCTGTAGCCTTAGCTGTCCTGTAGATCAGGCTGCCCACAAACTCCTGAGATCTACCTACCTCTGCCTCCTGAGTGCTGGGATTAAAGGCATGGCCACCACTGCTAGGTTTTTTAGTTTTTAAAATAGCATTTCACTATGTACCACAAGCTGGCCAAGAAATTTTGATCCTCCAGTCACAATCTGTCAAATACTAAAGTTAAAGATATGTATGTCCATGCCTGGGGTTCTCGTCTTTTTTCTTTTTTTTAAAGATTTACTTATTTTATGTATATGAGTACACTATTGCTGTCTTCAGACACATCAAAAGAGGGCATTGGATCCCATTATAGATGGTTGTGAGCCACAATGTGGGTTTTAGGAATTGAACTCAGGACCTCTGGAAGAGGTTGAAGAAACACAGTGCTTAACCGCTGAGCCATCTCTCCAGCTCCCCCCCCCCCAGGGGGAGGTGTCTCTTCCTAATTCTCCCTTCTAAGGTCCTGCTTGGCCCCCAGCTTCTTTTTGTGACCCTGCCTGGCTCTAGAGCTATCTGAACACAGCCATGCTCTCACTGATGCAGGCTTTCAGTGTTCTACCTCTTCACTCCAGATCTCAGGTATCCAAGGTCACGTACTGGAAAGCTACACTAGGGAGGTCTGAGGACCATTTAGTATTCTTTCTGCTACATCCATAATTGCACTGTTTCACTTTCTATGTGATTCTCTTTCACTGCTGCCCCCCTTGTGCCCAGTACTATGCCTTATACATAGTAGGTACTCACTAAATATTTGTAGAATAACAGTTGATCTGTCCAGGGAACTTTGAGTTGAGAAAGCAGAGATATTCTTGTAAAAATAATTAAAAATTATTCTTGATGTGTATTCAATTTACGGTGCTATCAGGCAGCCAGGTAGAAATGGGCACTTATAACTGTACTTTGTGCTTAGATAAAATAAACTGGATTTTGTCATTTAGAACTTACCAGAACTACCTAAGGTAGGAGTCATTATCAATTGAAGTTGTGTAGCTTCCTAAATCTTTTTTAAAAATGTGTGAGTTACACATGTGTGGGGTTGGAGGATAAGTGTAAGTTGGTTCTTTCCTTCTACTGAGTTGGTCCCAGGGATCAAACTTAAATCCTTAGGCTTAGAGGCAAGTGCCTTTACCCACTGAGCTATCTTACTGGCTCATCTTCCTAAGCAACCCCCCCCCCCATTTACTATTTTTTGTGTGTTTACCTGCATGCATGTATATGTACTGTGTGTGCCAGGTGCCCTCTGGGGTCAGAAGAGGATGTCCGCTCTCCTGGAATTGGAGTTAACAGATGGTTATGAGCTATGTAGGTGCTAGGAACTGAACTGGTCATCTGCAAGAGCAACACATGATGTTGACCATATTGCCTCTCCAGCTCCATCTATCTAAGCTTTAAAGTGAGAAAGGGGAAACCAAGGTTTGAGTACCATTTGCACATGTGACTCCTGAACCACTCCACAGAGAATGATGCTGCCAGCCCCGGTTTCTGTATGGATGTTTCCACAGAATAAAGTTTCCCCATGCCAGTAAGAGGAATCATTTCAAAAGCTAAACTATGTTGTTCTGTTCTTACAACAAATATAAGATATACTGAAAGACATACATAATGAATACAAATAGAACATCAGGGTAGGGAAATGACAGTTTGGCATCATGGTGGAAGCAAGAGAGGACTGGAAGGAAAGGCCAACCTTATCTCCAAAAAAATAAAAAGTAAAGTAAATAAACAGCCATCTTCTGTTCTATTTTAGGGATGATGACTCTTCTTGCTCTTCACCTAAGTTGAAGAAACACTGTGCACTTTAATCTCCTGTCTGTGACATTGGGCCAACTGAACACAGGGTTTTGAAATCTCAGCTATAAAGATATCCAGCCAAAGTCTCAATCTTGCCTTAACAATGTTTCAGAGACTGAATAAAATGTTTGTAGGCGAAGTCACTACTTCTTCCAGCCAAGAACCAGAATTTAGTGAGAAAGAAGATGATGAGTGGATTCTTGTTGACTTCATAGGTAAGGCAAATGCAACAATTAMTCGTAACAAGAAGTGGCACCCAGCAAGCTATGTAGCTGACAATAATCTTAAATACTCTTGATCCCCATGCCTTTATTTCCCAATAGGCACACCCCACCATACCTGGCTCAAAAGTGGGACCCCTGGGGCTAGAGGAAGGCTCAGTCAGTAAAGTACTTCTGCACATACATATACCTAGGTCATAGTACCCTCAAACATGAATGTATGCATATGCACACAGAAAATGTGAACTCTTAGTTTTGTAACCCCTAAAGCCTGGTCCAAGTAGAGGTACTTTGATAGGAAACCCTCATATGAGCAACAGGAACCTACAGGATTCATAATATGTTTATTTGCTGGGATAGAAAGCCCTGATGCCATTTCTCAATGTCTGTGTTAACGGTACACAGAGATTGGAAATTATACTTGTTACAAGCAAATATAAATGCCTTTGTGAGCATCTGTCAATTGTCTTGTCCTTTACTCTGTTGTGATCTTGATGGGTGACTCCACAACTGACTTCTCATCCTCTCACATGCTTTGTGGATCACAATCTAGATACCTGCAACGGTTTCTCAGCAGAGGAAGAGGAAGAAGATGAAGATGAAGATATTGGTGAAGAGTCCTCAGCAGAGCACACTTCTGTCTTCTCCTGTTTACCTGCATCTTTGGAATGCTTGGCTGACACCAGTGATTCCTGCTTCCTTCAGTTTGAGTCCTGTCCAATGGAAGAGAGCTGGTTCATTACTCCTCCCCCATGTTTTACAGCAGGGGGATTAACCACTATCAAAGTGGAAACAAGTCCTATGGAAAACCTTCTCATTGAACATCCCAGCATGTCTGTCTATGCTGTGCACAGCTCCTGTCCTGGTCTTAGTGAGGCCAGCTGTGGGAATGATGAATATAACTCAAGTGGTCCCAGGTATGCTGCTAAGCAAAATTTTATTTCTATACAGAGCAAAGCTAAGGATTTAGAAGACTTAAAATTAATTGTGCTAGAAATTTACTTAAGTAACTTGGGCTATAAATGCTACATTCAGGTCAAGATTGAGTTTTATAAGGTTATTAATTGTAGCATGCCTCAGTTGTATAATAGGGAGCCACCTCCTTTATAAAATCATGCTAGTGAAGGGAAATAAAAAGACTAGTATTTCTGGTAAGTATATTATAATGTAATTCTGGTATATTATAGACTAGATTATTTTAGGGTATTAAATCACCTAAAATATGTCTCAAGTTTATTTTCTTTTACATATTCTTAGCTAAGTCATCTTAAATGATGTCTTGAAAATCCAAGTATTTGTTCCAAGGGCTGCCCTCAGATTTCAGAAATGAAATCTGTTACATGGCAGTCCGAAATGGCGATAGGTGAAGGACCAGTAAGCTCAGGGAAGAAGGGAAGTCAGTTAAGATTAGTGTGTTCCAAATCAACCTTCTCTACTACTCTGTGGCCTTCATCAAGAGAACATTCTCAGGACTACATCTGAGACATTCTCACACACACCAAGTCCTACTCCACCTCATCTGCTTAAGAGTCAGGCTAGTCCATCATGCATGTCCATGGAACATGTCCCGTAACACCAGAGCATGTTGTGGGTGTTGCCACTGATTTATTCCTTCTTGTAGGCAGAGGGTTCAGGTGAGTCTGGATCCTCTGGAGCTCTGCACTGTCATCTAAAGGGCTCCTTTTCTATGGCTTAGGTTGTGGCTCCACTGGACTACTGTATGTAGCTGGTTTCCCATCTATGGAGTGTAAATAAAACTCGGGCAATGCTAACCTTTCTAGAATTACTACCCTCATAAGTCCCAATATAACAGATGCATTTTAGCAAGGCTAGATATATTTCCTCTTACTTGTACCAAAACAAAAATCATGTCTTTATCCAATCAAAGTAACAGGCATAAACTGGGTCTTCAAGTGGCACTTTTTCAAAAGCCATAATTTTGCTGAGTTAAGCGTTTTCAGCATCCAACTAAAATTTAAAATATAACTTGTTTATGCTGACTTCATTGCTTTATAGCTTCTTTAAGCATTTCTTCAGTTCTTAAAAATTCTTCCCTACTGATTCTGATTGCATCTCTGTAGAACCCATTTAACAATTTAACATGATTATGGACTAAGAAGATGGCTCAGTTGTTAAGAGCACTGGTCGATCTTTCATGTGACCCAAGTTCAATTCCCAGAATCCATATGACTGTAATTCCAGTCCCTGTGGATGATGCCATCTTCTGGTCTCCATGGGTACTGCAGGCATGTAGTGCAGATTTATAAGCAGGCAAAACATTCATACACACAAAACAAATGAATAAAATCTCAAAAAAATTATACACATAAAAAAATGGTGGCTGGGCGTGGTGGCACCTGCCTGTAATCCCAGCACTTGGGAGGCAGAGGCAGGCGGATCTCTGAGTTCGAGGCCAGCTTGGTCTACAGAGTGAGTTCCAGCATAGCCAGACTACACAGAGAAACCCTGACTCAAAAAAAAAGCTAACATGGCTATTAGCAAATTATCACTTTAAATCTATTTACTGTCATTTGATACATTTCAGTACTAAAGCACATTTGTGCGTATGCAATCAGTAGCTTTGCAAAGTAATATTTTACAGCAAATATTCATTGCCAAAAATTCAAATATGCAGAAATGATATCCCTCACAATCCACAGATGAATACTATTAACACCCCAGGAATGTCCTAGATTGTTTTTACTATATGGGCTCATACCAGTAATTATCGCCTATACTCTGAACCCATTTAGGGGCATGCTTTCTGTACTATTAATGCATACACATAGAGCAGAACTAAAACAGATACCATTAAGAAATTAATAGAGGCTTGGGATGCAGCTCAGTGGTAGAGTGTTTCAAATCATACTCTAATCTTCCCATAAGAACCTRGCCCTAAAATATTTCATTAACTTTATTAAACCAGCATCTGTGCACTCTATCTAGGACATAAGTGTTTGTAATTTGATGACACAGAAGTTGGTTTTCCATTCCTATGTCATAAGTATTAACATGTAGGACCAACAAACAGTTTTCATAAATTATCATAGGCCAGACGTGGTGGTATGTGATTGTAATCCCAGCATTTAGGAAAGTGAGGCAGGAGGAGGATTACTAGTGTAAGAACAGCTTGGAATACACAGTGAGATACTGTCTCAAAGGGCTCCATGTGTACATATGTTTCTAAATCAAGGCAGAATCAAGTGTTACTGAAATGTCAAAGACTTTATATAGTAAATGGTCCTTACTAACCCTGTCCTTCAAACATATTACTTCTACTCTATCCTCAGGGATATCAGTATAAACCACATGAGTATGAAGCTAAGTACTTGTAATGGCTTTAGAGTCTATGTTTTATTGCAGCTTAGTCTTTACTGTTTGTGAAAGTTTACGAGCAACCATAATTTAAAGTAATATGTCTTCAATTGCCCATAGTAAATCAGTCTTAATAAAGAAAAATGACCATGTCCTAGTAGTAAAATTAAAATGGCATTTTAAATCTTACTAGTGATTTAATAGTTCACCATTTAACATTTGTAGGGCCAGAAAAAGCTGCTTATAAGACTCACGGGCACAGAGTAAGTATGTTTACTTTGGGACCGTATGATCTGTGTTATCAGTTTGAGCAGGGAGACTAAGGCCTCAAATGCCCGCCTTCTAAAAACCATTGAGTTTATATTAGCTTTTTTTCTATTCGTTTGTTTCTATCTTTTTTTTTCCCCCCAACTACTAGGGATCAAGCTCAGGGCCTTGTACATACTGAACAAGCATTCTACCACTGAGCTGCATCCCAGCCCTCTGTTAATTTCTTAGTGGGACCTTTGAGTTCTCTGTGTGTGTGCATGTGCGTGCATGCGATATGTATAATTTCCTCTGATAATTTTAGACAAAATATGTTAACTACCCTTCCTGAATAAAATAACTGGCAAAAAAATCTTAAAACTCAGACTGGGATATAGCTCAGTTTATAGAGTGCTTGCATAGTGTACAAGAAAACTGAGGTTCTGCTGCCAGTGGATAAACTGGGTATGGTGGTGTGCACCTGTTAAACCAGCCCTGTAGGAGTAGAGGCGGGAGAATCAGGAGTTCAGGGTCAGATAGACTAACCATCTCAGGAATCATCTTTATCATCACAATTATGCTGAGAATGTAGCTATCTGGTCAAGCATTTGTCAACAGTGCAAGAAGCCTGAGATCAGTACACAGCACTGCAGAAAATGAACTTTGTGTTAATATAGTTTATACTAATTCAACTTGATTGGCTTTTAGTATAAAAAACAATCTTACTATATACAACCATGTTCTAAGATACATGGTTTTGGGTTTTTGAGACAGGGTTTCTCTATGTAGTCCTGGAACTAAGTCTGTAGACCACACTGGCTTCAAAGTCAGAGATCCACCTGCCTCTGCTTCCTGAGCGCTAGGATTAAAGGTGTGCACCRCCATAGCCTGGCTTAAGATACTGGTCTTAAAGCACTTCCATATAAATGCCATTCCAAAATGTGCACTTCTGTGAAATAAATAAAAAACTGATGTGTGTAATAGGCATTGACCTTTTACCTAGAAAATGTGAAGTTGGTAGAATGTCCTTATGTGCATTTTATGAAATATGAGTCACATGTTACCTAGGATATTTTACTTGTAGCCAGAAGTCATCTGTGAAGGTACTGTTGGTATATATGCTTTAAAAAAAAAAAAGATTTATTTTATTTATATTGTATATTAATTTGTAGCTGTCTTCAGACACACCAGAAGGGGGCATCAGATCCTATTATAGATGGTTGTAAGCCATTATGTTGCTGGGATTTGAACTCAGGACCTTTGGAAGAGCAGTCAGTGCTCTTAACCACTAAGCCATCTCTCCAGCCCAGTATAAATACTTTTTGATCAAATTTGAAATTAAAATATTTTACAATAAGAATGAAATAAATATCTTCAAAACAGTTGAAAGCTGGGTGTAATAGTTCACATGGTAATGCCARCATGTGGGAAGCTGAGGCAGGACTGTTGTTAGCTACCTAAGAAGTTAAAGGCCATCCATCCTAAGCACCAGGAGATTCTATCTCAGAAAACAATAGAATTGCAGGTGTTCAGTAGACATCAGTTCTCCTGGAGAACCACATTAAATTCACTCAGAGTATGAAGCACATTTTAGATTTATCCATCCCTGGACAATACAGTCTATATTTCTATTAAAATTAATCTTTCAGCTAGGAGTTATGACACATCTGTAATTCTAAAACTTGGAGGTTGAGGGAGGAGGATGGTAAATTTGAGGGTAGCCCAGGCTCAATTAACAAGACCCTACCTCAAAAGCAGTAAAAAATAGTTGACTGGTGTCTCCCTTATACCACTCTCAGCAAATACAGTCACAAAATATAAATCAGCCATGAAGACTTCAGGTTCTTATCCAACCATAGACAAATAAATGTAAAAAATCAACTTAAGTAACTTTTTGAGTCATATACTCTGTTACTGATACACTTACTTTGGTCTGTTTCAGAATGGAAGCCCAGAGTGAAATGGGGAAGCACATTCACTGCTGTGTTGCAGCGCTTGCTGCTCAGGCAACATTTTTTGAACAGCCCAAGAGTTTTCGCCCTTCCCAGTGGATAAAAGGACACAGTGAAAGACAGTCTCTGAACAGAAATGGCCTCCGTCGACAGAACCTTACCAGGGATTGCCACACCCGACAAATGAAGCACAGTGGCTGGGTGGTTCACCAGCCCTGCCCACGCCAGTACAATTACTGAGAACGTTGAGTTATGGTGGTTGGTTTCCTTAGGTTTTGTGCATATGTATTGGATGTATGTGAGTACAATGAAAGTGCTGTCTCCTTCCAGCCAACTAAAGACCAATCACCTAGTSTATCAGTGTGTTTAGACACTATCACAACCTGATTTTTGTGCTTTGTATCACATAATGCCTTGCTCCTGACAATTACTTTTAAAAAAACTTTTCAGAATACTTTTGGAAACATATCAATACAGTGACAGTGTTTGGGGTTGTCTTTAAGTACAGTAAGGTATATGTATGAGTTAGCATCTTAAGGACATTTCTTACCCCAAGTGTAAGAATAGGCATCTTTTCAATTTCCTTTATTTTGTATTATTTAATCTTTTGTGTAAGCAAAAACTTATTCTCAGGGTCAGCCATATACTTTATTGACCAGTACTTGATAGTCTTTTCTGTATATAATGAGTACATTTTTACACTAATATGAGCATTAACAGGTGATTTTTGCCATGGATATAATGGAATTAATGGCTGAACTTACTTTTGAAAGAAAACTTGACATATTTCTGTATGTATGGTTCTTTTCCCCCCAGATTAGTCATTGCAGTTCATTGTGGAATTCAGGTACATTAACTTTGGTGAACAATATATTCAGTAATTCTGATGTGACTCCACGATATGGTACAAATCCTACAGATGTCGTGGACTAAAGCACTTGTTGCATATGCAAAGGGAAAAATTAGGCCCATGAGATGATATCTGGAATCTGTTTGTAGATGACCCACAGAGCAGTCAGTATCTGGAGATGTCTAGATTCTTAACCGCCAGCTCACCTGGAATGCACAAGCATGTGGCCAGGCACTCAGTGACTTCATGCTTGTGCACAAGAAAGAGACACTGGTGACTCCTCAGACACGGAGCCTGTCCTCCCGAGGGATTTCTGGTGGCATCTGTTAGCACCTAAGTGAAGACTGATGGGTTGGTTTCCACAAGCTTTCATTTTTTAACTTCACAATATCTTTAACCACTTTGGCCTCTGTTTCCTCCACAGCAGGGGAGTAATAATACTTACCTCCCTCACAGAGTTGTGAGGATTATATACTGATTGGAAGTGGGGCTGTCAGAACTGAACTCTGTGAACTTCCAGGGTCTTTCTACTGAACCTAGTTGTGGAAGGCCATGATTATTCTTCAGGGTTGGTGCTAATGAGGCTAGAGCGCCGGGCTCCACTCATATATACCAGTTAACGTGGTGTAGAGCAAAGTCCATTTTCTTACCTCTGTCTGGTCAGCTCTTTTTAAGAGCAGTTTTTGGTGGATTTTGATGAGCCATCCATACTTGTAACTAACTTTCTGGAAGATTAAACCCATTTACAGCTTGAAGCACATTCTAGTAAGGACAATACCATTGCCTGCATATTCAAACTGCTCATTTCCCTAGTCCCTCTGCAACCATAAATAAACATTTGTATGAAATAATTTCAAGGAAAAACAAAACATACTGTTATGTGAAGTATTATCCCTGAAGCAGCTTGATGCAGGGAGCCCTGGGGGCCTTTCAGGAAGGTGCAGCGAGGCCGGGTTTTAGAGCTGCGTTAGATGGGGAAGGGTGTCAACACTGGCTGCGATTCGGTGCCAGGATGTCTCTGTAGAACAGGAGTCTAGATTAATTCTTCCCTTAGGCCCTTTCCATATCGACTTCTCCTTTTATTTATTTGTTTTCTAAATAAGGGGCCACGTCTGTAGAGTTTGTTAAATTGATAAGTTGTCACTATTTGTTTTCATGGAGGTGTACATATTTCATACTGCAGCTGTTATAGGGTCATATGTTGTAACTTGAAATAGAACAGGTGTTTTCTGGATAGAGGGTCTGAATACATGTAGCTCCCCCTACTCCCTCACGTCACACGGAAGCTGTGTCTCACCAACTGGGAGTTCAGCCATCAGGATTGGTTTGGCCAGCATGAATTTGTGTATTAAACTACACTTTGTTTTTTGCTTTTTTAAAACAAAATTTTCCCATCACACGTGATTTATCCCTTAAGTACACTTACATCTCTGTCATTTACTGACTTTTCATTTGCTTTGTCTATACTTAGTGTTTTGTTCCTGAAAAACAGCAAACAAATCAATTATTGGGATTTTTTCTTTGGGGTTAAGATTACCACACTACCTATAGTAAGTAGGTAGCACACTGGTTTTTGTGTGAGAATCTAAAGTTTATGTCTAAAATCTAAACCTGGCACTTGTAAGAACTGAAGAAAAAGGTTACATAACTCAATCGAAGTTCTTAGTCATTAGGTTTTGTTAGGCAACTATTGTGTCTTAGATACAAATCTAATAGCACAGAACAATATTAACCTGTTAGACATTTTTTAGAAACATGGCCAAAAATACATTTTATGAGTTGATTATACTCATTATTATCATCACCATCATTTTGCTGTTATACCTACTAGTGGTTTACGGTGTTCTTCAATGCACTGAAAATACAAATAGTAAGAAGACCCCAAGAGTTGAGGATATAGCTTAGCGGTAGAAGATTTGCCTAGCATGTGCAAGGTCCYGAGTTCCATCCCCAGCACTGTAAGACAAAAACAAAACAAAGAAGCTAGACTCCAGAATTTAGTAATACTGACCATTTCTTGCAAAGTCTGGACTACATGGTATGCATCAGCCATATATCTGGAGTCTTATTTTTTAGCTTTTATAGTAGATCCCACATTCCCCAAAGTTTGTGTTTTATGTTAAACATTTTAGAATGTGTATTCTGTTAATTACTATTTCCTGGGTTATATTCTGTACTGTAAATAGGTACTTAAAGCTCGCCATACTTATCTTTTGTGACAATTTGTATTTGTATGGGTGTATAGGTGGGGAAGTTTCACAGAGATGAAAAAGATTGGATTTTACTTCCCACCGCACAGGAAGTTCAAAACAAAACAATATTATCTTTCTGTATATCTTCCCAGTCCCCATGCAGATTGCTCTTGTTTTATTAGTTCTCTGGTTTTAGCAAAAAGAGTGTTTACTTAAAACTTGTGGTGGCCTGTATGCCTGGCTGTCGTTCTTTCTTCTCAAATCTGTACAGGTTAACAGTCTTCGCTTTTGTGAAAGTCTGAATTGCTTTGCTATTTTGCTGTCTTCACAGAGGCATTCAGTCTCTGTAGACTCTTGAAAGAAGAAAAAGCAAGGGGGGTATTTTCTTTATCCTTATTTTCTGAGTTGGAAACAAAAGTACATATGAAGGACTACAACTAGAAGATAGACATTTAAATGCATTGAAATAGACTAGTGGAAAAAAGGTTTTACCTTTTTCTTTCTGTTTTAGAGACAGTTAAAAGACTGCTCCTTGTACTGGGAGATACTAGTGTATGCTTCTATTGTTGCCTTGAAATTATCTTTTTATTTTTTAAGGCCTATAGATACTATTACCTTTAAATTCTTTAAAGTTAGGTAGTTTCATGCCATAGCCTCTGATGTATTATAAATGGCAACCCTACCTTCTTATTCTGTTAAAATTGTACATGAACGCCTATTTTACAAACTTACATATAAGACAGTGTTGTCTACTTTGTCATAGGCCAGTTTCTCTTGAAATGTGACACCAATTCAAGTGGCTTATATGCAGAGAGATACCAAGAATAGATGCAGAAAGGCAGGAATAGGTGCAGAGGCAACAGTATCCTTTATGTGGAAGAGAAGTTACTATTCAGAGAAAAGCAGCTTAAATGGATGATGTTCTGTTTATCATTGATAAGTTTCCTTGTGATACTGAAAAATGTTTCTAATTGTTAAACGCCCAGTTTGGCTTTGTACTTGCCTGATGTTTTAGTATTGTTTTCTAGATGGACTTGTAAAAACCAAACTGTACTTGGTGAGGTTAGAGGTGTGTATTTGGGGGCCTCAGGTGTGTGTGTGTGTGTGTGTGTGTGTGTGTGTGTGTGTGTGTGTGTGTGTGTGTTTGTTTTCCTCCAGAAGTTTTGAATTTTAGTCAATAACTGTGTGTGTTATTTTTAAGAAGTGGCTTTATCTTTACTCTAGAAAAATTGTGAACACATTTGCCTTCTAAAGGCAGGATATGAGCTATGGATTTTGAAAAGTATTGTAGGTTGTACTATGTGCCTTCTTAATGTGTTTATGGGCACAATATTTTCTCTCATCAACTTGAAACTTAAAAGGGACATTTTGGTTAGATTATATACTATATATCAATCTATGCATAAATGGCAGCTTGTTTTCTTGAGCCACTATCTAATTGTTTTTCTTTTTTTATATAAATTTTTTATACTGATTGGGTCAGAGATGGTCAGTTTTATACAGAATGAACAGCACAGCACTTTGCCAAAAAAAAAAAAAAAAAAAAAAAAAAAAAAAAAGAATAGCATTGCTTAAACATTGTGTATTAACAACAGTTCTTTGTAATGGGCTCAGTAGTGCATTTTGCACTGCCTAGAGTTA
>BDUI01002950.1:63660-75622 GCA_002335545.1 Apodemus speciosus | reverse complement strand
TCGAGACAGGGTTTCTCTGTGTAGTCCTGGCTGTCCTGGAACTCACTCTGTAGACCAGGCTGGCCTCGAACTCAGAAATCCACCTGCCTCTGCCTCACAAATGCTGGGATTACAGGCGTGCGCCACCACGCCCGGCGGTTTTGTAGACTTTAATAGTGAGGAAAATGCCAAAGCTGCCAAGGAGGTCATGGATGATGGAGAAATGGATGGAAACAAAGTTACCTTGGAGTTGGCCAAACCTAAGGGTGAAGGCGACTTTGGCAGCCAAGGTGGAGGCAGAGGTAGAAGAGGTAGATTTGCTGGAAGAGGCCGGGGAAGCTTTGGAGGCAGAGGAGGCCTCTGAGGTGGCAGGGGAGGAGGGGGAGCCTTCAAGCCACAAGGAAAGAAAGGATTCTGGAGTTTTCATGTTACCTGTTCAAAGACAGTCTTCTAAAGATATTCCAAGACAGTAAAGAGCCTAAACTCAGAAGAAAAAAAAAGTTCCTAAAGGTTAAGATACCAGCCTCTCTGACCTTTGCCACTATTCTAGTTACTTCTTGGCTTCTCAGAAAACATTACTTCATACATCTTTTTTTTTGTCTCAAATATTCTTTTGTTGTTGTTTTTAGTTTTTGAGACAGGGTTTCTCTGTGTAGCCCTGGCTGTCCTGAAACTCACTCCATAGACCAGGCTGGTCTTAAACTCAATCATTCACCACCATGCTCAGCTGTCTCGTACATTCTTAACAACATATTTATATCTTATAGCTTACTCATTTGAATATATTATTTGATCAACTAGAAGTGAGTTTAAACAAACAAACAAAAAAACAAAACAACAACAACAAAAAAGGAACAAATCTGGGCTTGGTAATGCAGGTCTATAATACCCTAACTATGTCTCCAGCTGAGGCAGGAGAGTTGCAAACTCAAGGCCAGAATAGGTAACCTCTTCTCGATCTCAAAAAACAAAAACTAAAAGCCAGGAATCCAGCTAAGTGGTACAGCATTTATACAACAGGCTCTAGGTTCAGTCCTTAAATAGGTTAACTATTGTCTTATTTAGAAGACAAAACTATAGAGTACAAAAATAAGGAATCTGAGAGGTCTACACAAAGAAGGCACAGCAAAGAAAGACCCAGAGACAAGAAGTATGTAAGCTGGGTTTGACTTTATTTTAAAGAAACAGGATTTTACTATCTTGCCCAGATTAGCCTTGGAGCCTGGACTCACAATCCTGCCTCAGTGTAGTGGCTATTACTGGTTGTCAACTTGACTATATCTGGAATGATCTACAATCCAGAATTGGAAGGCTCAGCTGGATCCTAATCTGGAGGCTGGGAGATCTTGAGGCACAGTGGCTCTGAATCCCAGACTAAGAGAGGGAGATCTCTGAGTTCAAGGTCATCTAGGACAGATCATACACCTTTAATCTGGGCCACACCTTCTGCTGGAGACCTACATAAGGACATTGGAAGAAGAAAGATTCACTCTCTTTTCTCCTGCTTGCCTTGTGGGACTGAGCAACTACTAGATCCTTGGACTTCAATTCATAGCTGCTTCTGACCATTGTTGGGAGTTGGACTACAGAGTGTAAGTCATTAGCAAATTCTCTTACTATATACAGATTACCCATAAATTTTGTGACTCTAGTGAACCCTGACTAATATACTCAGCTTATCAGTAATCAAAACAACAGGTAAAAAGCCCTGGCTTTTGGAAAACAGAGACCCATGCCTCCAAGAAAAGCTCCTTTGTAGCTTTTATTTTTTCCTTTCTGAAAACAAATATGGAAATAATCAAAATAACTACTTCAAAAAATGCTATAGAGGTTAAGTTTATTAGCCATAAAATTTTTGGGCATCTACAGTAGGCTCTTCAGAAAATGCCAAATTTTCTAAATGCATAAAGAAAAAAAATGTTTTTTTGGTTTTTCCAGACAGGGTTTCTCTGTGTAGCCCTGGCTGTCCTGGAACTCACTTTGTAGACCAGGCTGTCCTCAAACTCAGAAATCTGCCTGCCTCTGCCTCCCAGGTGCTGGGATTAAAGGCGTGCGCCACCACTGCCTGGCTGCATAAAGAAATTTTATACTTTTTTTTTTTTTTTTTTTTGATACAGGGTCTTTCTACATAGCCCTGGCTTTC
The DNA here is from genome assembly GCA_002335545.1 of Apodemus speciosus. NCBI lineage: Eukaryota > Metazoa > Chordata > Mammalia > Rodentia > Muridae > Apodemus > Apodemus speciosus. Next base: position 73,500 of record BDUI01002950.1, on the reverse strand, counting down.
TGGAACCCACTATGTAGACCAGGGTGGCCTTGAACTCAGATACCTACCTGTTCTGCTTTCCAAGTGCTGGGATTAAAAGAGTGAGTCACCACACCTCGTCAGAATTTTATATCTTAAAGCAGGTAAATGTAAAATTGGAATGACTAGGGGAAAAAGAACACTAAAAGCAAACCTAAAAATATGAACAATTGGGGCTAGAAAGATGACTCAAAAGTTAAGAGCACTGGCTGCTCTTCCAGAGGTCCTGAGTTCAATTCCCAGCCACCACTTGGTGGCTTACAACCATCTGAATTGGGATCTGATGCCCTCTTCTAATGTGTCTGAAAATAATGACAGTGTACTCATATACATAAAATAAATAAGTAAATCATTAATATATGTTATATGAACAATTAAATACTTAACATGATGCTTAAGGAAATACCCAACATGGATCTTGCTATTAGACCAGACTTACCTCACACTCACAGAAATCCATTGCCTCTGCCTTCTGACTGCTAGAATTAAAGGCCTGTGTACAGCACCAAAAAGGGCTAAAATTGTTTAACTTCTGTTAAGGAGGAAAATCAAGAATAGTTTGTATTTACTAATCATCAGTTCTATGACTGGTCAATATGGAGTCTCTGTACATTTTCAAATTTAATGCTTATCACTATATATTAGCTATACAGAAAGGTTTCATTTTAACATTTTATGCCTGCACAAAACTTTGATCATATTTACCTACTTTACAAACAGTGCCCCCTATTTCATGTCTAGCCTTCCATGTGCTGATCAAAGATAGGCTAAGTGCTCTACCGCTGGCTTGTAGGATCTACATGGGAAAACATACCATACTTTCCATTTTGAATGTTTTATCTCCCTTCATATTATGTCCCATTAATTTTCCTGCAAATAAAACTTTGCTCTTCGTAACTGAATAATACTTGATTATGTGTATCTAGCATATTTTCTTTATCCATTCATGAAGTCACCTAASTTGATTCAATAAATTAAGTGAATATTGGTGCAGTAATAAAGACTAGTAATTATCTTTGTTTACTTTTTATTTTCTTTTTTGTTTTTCAAGATAGGGTTTTGCTGGCTAGCCTTGGCTGTTCTGGAACTCACTCTATAGCAGAGGCTGGACTCAAACTCATAGAGGTCCCTCGCTTCCTTCTGCCTCCTGAGTTCTGAGCTTAAAGGTGTGTACGCCACTGCCAGTTCGGTACCTTTTTCTGTTGACTCAGTCATTCTAATTTTGCTTTCGCTACAGCTACTCTGCCCACATTAACACTTAGATTGCCCACCGTACATTTCTGTTCCCCACCCCCACCCCCCAGACAGGGTTTCTCTGTGTAGCCCTGGCTGTCCTGGAACTCACTCTGTAGACCAGGCTGTCCTCGAACTCAGAAATCCGCCTGCCTCTGCCTCCAAGTGCTGGGATTAAAGGCGTGCGCCACCACCGCCCAGCACCACCGTACATTTCTAATGACTTATTTACACTCACTTCTGCGATCGGACTTACGATACTTAGGACCAAACCCCGTGTAAACGACATCCCTCGTTTTCAGTGTATCCTGACCAAGTTCACCCACACAGGCCACGAGCAGGCATTTTTAGAGGGGTGTGTCACATAATCCAGGTTGGTCTTGAACTTACTACGGAGCTGAGGCTGTAGGCCATCCGCTTTGCTTCCACTCATTTATATCACACACACACACACACACACACACACCTCTGCTTTCTAGCCATAACCGGTTCGATCTCTAAGCTGTACAAGATGACAGCTCCTGCAAAGGGAGGCAACTCCCTCCCTCTCTAGGGTCTCGATAAGCAATTACTGGTTGGGTGACCTTTCCATAAGCCTAGACCGGGTCCTGGGTCCCCTTGGAGCCTGTCCTCCGTGGAAAGCTGGGGAAGCGAGCCTTTGCCGGAGTGAGGRGCTGCCCTAAGACTTGGAAAGTGTGTGCAAAGGGGCTGTGCGGGGGGAAAAGCCTTCCTGGACTCTCGGGAACAGCGTGGCACAAAAGGCCCGCCGCGGCCGCCTGCCTCCGGTGCATCTCGGGAAGGGMMGGGCCGGGCCGCGCGGCCGCTGTCCTGGAGCCCTCGCACGGGCTCGCTCCGGACGAGGGTGGCGAAAGGCCCGAGCGCCGGCCCCCGGGAGCCCTTCCTCCGCTCCCGCGGCCGGGGGCGGGGGTTGTCTTTGTTCCCCAAGCGGCGTCCCGCCACGGGACTGTGTGCGGACTGTCACCCGTAAGCCCGGCCCGACGCGCTGATAGGTCGTCGGAGCCGAGCTCCAGTGCCCGGATCCAGGCGCGGCGCGGGGCGGCGCGCCACGTCCCAGCCGCGCTCGCAGGCGGGAGGCTCTCCCGCGCAGGCGGTTCGCGCGGGCTCCGCAGGGCGCGCTGGCGGCGGGGCAGGGCAGGGCAGGGCGGGGCGGGGCGCGCGGCCGGGGCCCGGGCCGGGGCCGGGGCGCGCACGTGGTGCCGACCGTCCTGCCCTCCGGCCGGGTCCCGGAGACCACGCACTCGTGCGGACCCGGAGAGCTCCCGCTTGGGTCCCGAGACGTGGTGAGCGCCCGGAACGGGAGTCCGAGGGGGAAGGCTGCGCGCGGCGCAGGACCTTCCCGCGCGCGGGCTCTGTGAGGAAGCCGTAGGGAAGAGCGGGGTGGCCGCTCGGCGGGGCGCGAGGACAGGGTGCGCACGTACCTCGTCCAGGGCTGAGGCGCCTTCCTGTGCCGGGCCGTCCGCCCGCCCGCCCRGCGGATGGCTCCCGCTTCGCACGTGGCTGGCGGCGCGCTCCGGCGTGTTTACATTCTGCGGCCTCTCCACGTTGTGCCGCCGTCCTTTCCTGCCATTGGCCGGCTCCTCCCGAGGGGGCGGGTCCTCAGGCTCCCGCTCCCCGAGCCTCTGGGAAGACTTGGGTGTCGTCCCCCCCTAAGCCCCCCAAGGCCTGGGCGRGACCGCGTCGCCTCTCCCAAAATGCGGGGCCGCACCGCAGCCCGACACCCCGAGATCCAGGCGCTATCGTGAGGGGGGATGGGCGGGAACTGGAAGGCGTGCGGGAGTYCGCGGTGGGCAACCAACACGGGGGCGGAGCCTCCCGGAGGCGGCAGCCGCGGCGCGCGCAGGTGAAGCGCCGAGAGGGGCGGGGGAGCGCGGCCCGGGAGGGCAGCCGGACGGCCACTCGGCGCCCGCGCGCACTGAGGGCAGGGCGCGGCGCGCGCGGGCGAGCTGGGCGGGCGCGGGCGGGGGAGGGGAAGGCGCCGTCCGAGGTGTCAGTCTGCGGCGCATGCGTGCGGGGCGGTCCGGGCCAGGCCTATATATTGAGTTGGCGCCGGCGCCAGCTGAGCCGAGCTGTGGAGGGTCTGGCGGTGAGGAGGTATTGGGGACCCGGGCGTGCGGGAGCGAAGCGAGCCGCGTCTGGCGGGAGCCGTGGGAGAGGGAAAGTAGGGGGTGGGGTGGAGACACGAAGGCGGACGGGAATGAGGGGGTTCCCCAGGTCGGTCCCTGTCAGGATTCTTGTCAGGAGGCCAAGGAGAGGCAGGGGATGGAGTGTGTCCCCCAGAGGGAGGCCACGGGCCAGCTTCCCTGGGAGCTTCTCTGCCCATCGTCATTTTGGGAAGGTCTCCCGCGCGGGAGGATTGAGGTGTGGATCAGTGTCCGGGGAATTCTTAAGCACGGTTTCTCCTTTACCCCCCCCCCTTTCTGGAATCGAGGTCCCATCACCCCTGCAAGCGACACTGCCCGCCGGGTGGGGCTGGGAAGGAGGGAAAGGAGCCTGGAGGACGTGACACCAGAAGGTTCCCTCCATCCCCTGCTTCCCCGCCACGGCCGCTCTCCAAATTGGCGCGGAACCGGCTCCTCCAGCGCCCGCTCTGGGAGGCTCGCCCGGCGCCCGAGTCCAGGGCGAGCCTTCCCCCCGGGCTGTACCGGGAGTGCATGGATGGCCCAGAGACCGTCCACGGGCGCCAGGGCACTCTGCACATTCCTTACCGCGCTCCCGGTCCCGGTGTGCAGCTCGGGAAGTGAGAGCATGCGTGTGAAATGCCGAGGGACTAGTGGATGTCAGGAGAGAGTGCAGTATTGTTCTCAGGCCACCCTCTGGCAACGCTAGCTGGTAACTTCGGGGCCAGTTTTAATTGGAACGTGAAGATTATGGATGCCTAGGTTCTTGATCTTGTCTTTCTTCTCCCCCATTTAGAGGTTTCATAGTCCTCAAAGAAGAGAATGTCAAGACGCAGGTAACCGTGTTAGTCTTGGAGACGTTTCAAAATTAGCTGCTGCTTTTGAAATATATGACCTACTAATTAAACTCCCTTTCTGAAATTCATCGCAGTAGCCGTTTACAAGCTAAGCAGCAGCAGCATGCCCAGCCTAACCAGCCAGACTCTCCGCAAGAAGCCCAGATAATTCAGGCCAAGAAGAGAAAAACAGCACAGGTGATTTACGGAAAGAGGGAGACAGGCAAACTCCTCCTTGCTGAGACCTTAGTTTATATGTCCTTTTCTATTCTCCAGGATGTCAAAAAACGACAAGAGGAGATCACCAAGAAGCACCAGTATGAGATTAGGGTACTGCAGACCGRGACCGGGACCGGGGCGGGCTGGGGAGAAAAGTGTTCCTGCCTTGCAGTAGGGAGATGCTGATGGTCGCAGAGGTGAACTTGAGGGAGGTGCTCGTAGCCTGAGTCCTGCAGCTGCAGTGTAGTTAGCCTAGAAGCAGCTGGCTCTCTTTTGTAAGTCCTTCCCCGGAGCTGGCTGGGGTGCCAGGGCCCGCTCTTTGTTCACTTCTGACATAGTGGAGGGAGACCCCTATCACTACTGAGCTGGCACTAGGGTGGGAGGTCACTGTCAGCTTGGCACAGCTTTGGTATCCCTTCCTGTGCTCATTCGGAGATGGCAATTCTTCAAAAAGATCCTCAAGTGACTCCTTGACTAAATTTTTTTGATGTTTTTGCATTCAAGTATTAGAAAACACTTTTAAAAAGAGCTTTTTTAAAAAAAAGTATTCTTGTTAAAATTTCTAGATTCAGAGAACAACTACTCTTAAAATTATTTTACTTTATATTACAAAYGCATTCGTTACTATTTCAGTACATTAAGGATTGTATTACCTTGTATTACCAGGCTTCATTATCTAACTTATGAAGACTAATATGAATTATATGGCTTTAAAAAATAAAGTAGGAACATCAAATTGGCTATCATTCAAAGATGCAGAACAAAAGCCAAGGTTTCTTAATGCACTAATAGGTTTTTCTCTTTCTGTACAGAATTGTTGGCCACCTGTGCTGTCTGGAGGAATCAGCCCTTGCATTATCATTGAAACACCCCATAAAGAAATAGGAACAAGTGACTTTTCTAGATTTACAAATTACAGATTTAAAAATCTTTTTATTAATCCCTCACCTCTACCAGATTTAAGGTAAAAATTTCAGTAACTTTATACCAAATGTTAAARTGGTAGAATTAAAATAATACCATGTATTTTCCTTTGACTTTAATATAATAAAATAGGGAAACTTGTTTTGTTTATGACTTCCCTTACTGAGAACCATGTATCATTCTACATGAGTCAATATTTGCAAATGATAGTAAGTGATATATTTAAAACCCAAACTTGGGTTTTACTTCACTTGCTTGGGAAGTGCTTCCAGATATAGCAGAACTTTTTAAAATGTAGCATAAATAATTTGTTTACTTAAAATGAGGACATTTTTAAATGAACAGCAGTTGCAACTGACAACCCTACTTACTCCTTACCATATTTATTATCAGTTATGACAAAGAAGTACAGCTTATGGAAAATATTTATGTAGTAATTGACATGTAACTTGAATAAGCAAATTAATAGAGTCAGTATAACTATCTCTGTGCCTGATACTTTGTTCCACCTTAAAAATCATTATAAATGATACTGCTTATATTTTCAAGTGTTGGAACTTAATTATCATATACTTATTTTTACATATATATTTATTTCTAGTGTTGCTATTAAGAGTTATCTTGCTGGGTATAATGATGCATGCTTAGCACTCAGGAGGCAGAAACAGGCAGATCTCTGCCGGTTCAAGGGCAGCCTAGTCTACAGACTTCCAGGATAGCCAGGACTGTTACACAGAGAAACCTTGACTCAAAAAAAAAAAAAACAAAAAACAAAACAATTTGATCTTAAACCATAACTTTTTTGTTTGTTTTGTTTTTCAAAACAGGGTTTCTCTGTGTAGCCCTGACTGTTCTGGAACTCACTCTGTAGACGAGGATGGCCTCAAACTCAGAAATCCGCCTGCCTCTGTCTCTCAAGTGCTGGGAATAAAGGCGTGCGCCACCAACGCCCGGCCATAACGTTTATTATAACTTATAAAAAAGTAGGATAATGTGGCATTCCTGAGATTTACCAATAAGGTGGAAACCCAAGAGCTACTTCTTCCCATTTGTAATTGCAAGTTCCAGTTGGATGTATAAAACTTGTATGTATGCTATTGTAAACAGAACTTGTATAGGTCACAACTATAAAGTATGTGTTTCCTCCCCATGTAGCTGGGCGTGTCCACAGGAGGTTTGGCAGAACATGTTACAAAAGGAAAACAGATACGTGCATGACAAACACTTTGAAGTTCTGCATTCTGACCTGGAGCCACAGATGAGGTCAATACTTTTAGACTGGCTTTTAGAGGTATGTTCTAAAAAGTAGAAATTTCTTTTGCATCTATGACAAAAATATGTATATGAGTATGTGCCTTCCGTGAGACTTCAGAGTATGCTGTCCACAGTGTAGTTTGTAACACCTAAAGTAGAACATTGACTTGATAGTTTGTTCCCTTGTAGTTCTGGGGTTTGAACCAGGACCTTATATGCTAGCTGAGACCAACTACCTTTTTTAAGAATAAAATCAGGAGTTGGGAGCATAGCTCAATGGTAGTGTGTACTCAGTACCAAAGCAGAGTAAAGTCCTAAGAACACATCTTCAATACAACCCAAACCAAAATCAGAACTTCCTGTTATCTGTTCGGTTTGTTTCCATTTAAGGGTACTCAGGGTGAATGGAATATACAGTTGACTAGGTTTTGTGTACAGGCATACAAAGCACCGGCTTTGGAGCCCCCAGACATCCTCTTTCTGCCATGAACTTTGGTTACCATAAGCCCTTTACATCCTAGTTAGCTTCCTTTACAATGTGCTCCTGTTCCTTTTAGAAAAACACTCTACTCCTGGGTATGGATGGTAGGATAGCCCTGCAGTCCACAAAGGCTGAGGCAGAAAGACTGGGAGGGTAAGGCCAGCCTGGCCTAATAGCCAATTCCAGGTCAGATGGGTTACATAGTGAAATCTTGCCTCAGAACAGGAAAATATACCATCGGTTTAAAGGAATATCAGTAATTCTGACATGCAGGCATTTTTTTCTTATTTGTAGTACTGTAAATTACTTGATGTTAAGTTGATTTTCTTCCAATTCTGGATTATCTGCTCTGTAGCCTGATGGGAGATGTGAGATTGAGGAAAGAGGATTTACAGATTTCAAACAAACCAGGGCAGGGTACAGTGATACTGCCTCAGTAAGGGGCAGGTGGGGTGTATGCAGCTCCGTGGGGAAATGTTTGCCTAACACACAGTGAAGCCCTGGGGTCAATCCCTAATATTGAGAGGATGTAGAGTCACTCTGAGGGAGGATGACAGTGTGGACCTTTTGGCAGATAAAAATATATAGGTCAGAAATCAGAAATGCATACTTTTTTTAGGCTTTTTTTCCCAAGACTATAAGATGAGGTTATTGTATCAGGTCATTGTTCTTAAAGATGATCCACTGATAGCATGGAAAGGAAACAAAAAGTTGTTGGGTTTGCCTATTTTCATTTGGGGGATTTCAAAATTGAACATGAGGTCCATTTCTAGTGATAATGGCGTCAGTACAGTTAAGACTTATGTTAACTAAAAGTTTTTACGTTGTATGCTGACACAAATATTTTCAGTCTAAGAATGTACATAAAGTTAACTGTGAAAAATCCTAAAGATATCTCTTTGAAATACATCTATTCCTGATTGTAAGATTTTACTTTTATGTGTAAATGTGAGTGCCCAAGGAGATCAGAAGATGGGCATCAGATTTAGCACTGAGGTTATAAACAATGGTGAGCCGCCTAGACTCTGGTTCTAGGAACCAGTACAAGCAAGTTATTTGCTACTGAGTCATTCTCCGGGCATCACATTCCTGATTTTAAAATAGTATAAGACAGGAACAGAATAGTTCTTTAAAATGCTTCTCATCTTCAAAAGGGTAGATAATGGAGTAAAACTGAAAATTAAACTTTCCTTGAAGTGTGAGAATGGCAATATTTATTAGCAACAATAGTGAAATGTGAGGGCAATTCCTACTAAACCAAAACCATGGGAAGATCTTATCACCAATGTTACTAAATTAGCCTGCAACAAAGTATGAAAAATAATAATTTATGGAAAAACTGTAAAACTAGGAGTGCAAGGATAACAAGCTCACCCTACCTATCAGTACATGTTATTCCCTCCCTTGGCATCCTGAAAAACAAAACTTAGTCTCAAAGTGACTTGTAATTTGTAGAGTAAATGTGACTTTATTTTGAATAAACTCTGGAAATAATATTGAATGTGTGGTTCTTTCAGGTCTGTGAAGTATACACTCTTCATAGAGAGACATTTTATCTTGCGCAAGACTTTTTTGACAGATTTATGTTGACACAAAAGGATGTGAATAAAAATATGCTTCAGCTCATTGGGATTACCTCATTGTTCATTGCTTCCAAACTTGAGGTGAGTTCTTAAATTTCATCCAGGTATATTTACTGTAAGCTTAGTTTTTAGATAAATGCATTAATCTCAGAATACTGTCATTTTCTGAACTAAATCTTTATGGAAAATAATTGTCTTATTCTTTATAGTGGGGATGTAAGAAGTTATCATAGGTCARTGTTGTTACATAATTATACAGCACCTGAGTTCAGAAGGATGGTCTTTAGAAACTAAATCAAATGAAAGWGATATTATGCTGAGTAAGGATAATGGTCTATCCAGCCTAATATTTTCCTGTCTAATGTTGGTGTCATGTTAAAAGAAAACTTAATTGCCTTAAACTTGCAAAAATATGTAACTACCATCAATTACTTTTAAATACACTGTTGGCTGTTTCCAATGCTCTTTGCAGCTGGTATCATTTTGAGGGACTGARCACATTAATATCCCAAAGTATGTGTTTTTTTCTTCCAAGTCTTCTGAGTTTTATGTTCTCTTCAAATTCTACAACATATGGCACATCAGTTTTAGAGTTAGCCTGTACTGCTGTTTGAGATCTTTATATATCGAAGTCTTTAGTTTGCTACCACATGCCAGGCTTTTCTTCTAACCTTCTGATTATTTCTAATTCTCAAAATTTTAAAAGACAAACTTGCCATCAGCCAAAATACAATCTTCTTTTCCTTCCCCGTACCGATGCTTCGGATTGAGCTCAGGGGCAAGCACTTTTGAGACCGGGTATCATGATCTAGCCATGACTAGCCTGGAACTTACTACCTAGGCCAGGCTAGTGTCAAATTCACAGATCTGCCTGCTTCTACCTCRTGAGTGCTGGGATTAAAATGTGACACCACACCTGGCCTTCTTTTGTTTCTTAAAGTATAGGTGCTACAACAGTAAGCAGAAGCCCAGTATTGTTTAATAAATATACTTTTAAGAACTGTACTAGGATACTGTGTTCAATGTCTAGACCTTATTTATGTTGTTTTGAGATGTTCTGAGTGGCCCAAACTGCTTTCAAACTCTCTACACCTGGAAGATGGCCTTGATGTTCCTGGCTCTCCTGCCAAGTGATAGGATTACAGGCTTATGTG
>BDUI01002949.1:101143-111842 GCA_002335545.1 Apodemus speciosus | reverse complement strand
CAGAACCTTCCTGGTGCTTGAAGTCTTTTCCTTCTTCTTACCAAAGATCMTAAAGCCTGCCCCTTGCTTTCTGGCCACATAGATATTACTCTGTCCACTACAGCAGCACTGTATTTAATCTTCCCTTTCAGGCACTATAATGAATTGCATACATGATGTTTCTCCCAATTGATTGAGGAGTTCAAAGGAAGGCTTTTTAGGGTGGAGGGAGCTAGTATTTTGTTCCATGCACTGCTACCCATATTCAGGGTAGAATGGATATTTGCCTAGTATTTAAATTGGAGATTTAAATTTTCTTCTGAAAACCAAAGCTTACAGAATTATTACAGTGTTGAAAACCACTGATCCCTCTAAACAAGGATTTGCCTCAACATCCAGTGACTTTTAGTTTTCACTCTGCCTTCCACCACAGCCTTTCAAGCCCTTGCTTGTTTAAAAGAAACTAGAATCATGGTTTCAATATCTGAGCATCACTGATAATGACATGGGGCTGCTTTTAACAGTATTTTTTCAAATTAATTCATAAACAAATCAAATTTCTTTCAGAAAATTATCTTTCACAGTATAGTCCTAAAAATTCAATTTGACAGATCTTTAGGCTTTGTTTCCTTAGCAAAAACACATTGTACAGTGTGTGTGTGTGTGTATTTTATGTAGTCAATATTAACTAGAGTATTTTGCCTTATTTAGAAAAACAACTGAGTTAACTCTCTATGATTTTCCTGGAGGTCATTTGAGAAAATTAAATATACTTTCAGTTGCAGAATGCACAGTAAAATCATTTAAAATAAAGTATCAATGCAGTTTCATCTGCATAGAATAATTATYATTTTTACACTATTGCTTTGCTTTCCTACTTTTTTAATTTTTAATGCCAATGTTTATTTGGATGTTTCTCCTCCTTTGTACATCTTTATCATTTTATCATCTTAAGTGCCTGCAGTTCACGGCTTAGTATACTGTGCCATCTATATGATATATTTCTTAGACATAGGAAAGGCTTTGGTAATCCTCTGTCTATTTTTCTTCTAAGTGGCTTATTGATGCGTGAAATGGCAAAATGGAAGATTTGTTCCTCTGGCTTAAGATTTGGGTCTTATTAAAAGAGACTCAGAAGGAATAGGACATTTCTTGTTTAAAATATCTATTAAATGTTGAACATGACAAGAAGATATAAAACTACTTAAAGATATAATTCTAATGGTAAAGACAATGCTTTCAGAACCTGTTTCATTTCAAATTATTTGTACCTCTGCAAATCTTCCAGATGGCACATGTCACTCACAGCAGTTGCCCTTTTCTTTTACATTTATTTGTATACTTCTCCTAAATCCCTACTGTTTGATTATTGAAGACAGCAGCTATTCCTTTATCATCTTTGTCTACAAATCCCAGCTCCTAATCCCATCTACTAATCCAAGCTACCTCTTTCAGTTGGAAAAAAATCTTGATTGTAAACAAAGACATGCACAATTCCATTGGGTAATTTTTCTCATTACTTGGTGCAAAGTCATGGACCAGTTGCAGCATATCTAGAATGTAAAGAGGTTGTTGCTTATAGTTGAGTCATAAGGTATAAGTGACCCAATTCGCATGATTGTCTACATCTCAGTATTTTGACTTTTGGTGGGTTTGATAAAAATCAAATAGAATCAAATCATGTAGGATTAATGCAAATGATATCTTTATTAGGATTTCCATTTACTTGAATAGTTACAAAATTGCATGCCAACGTTTCATATACAGCCTGTGGAATGAAGTCACATCCTATGTAGAAGGATAGTTAAGGCTCAGCAATCTGACCTGCATTGTTCTTGTTATGTGCCTACCAAGAGGCTTCATCTCCATACACTGGTACAATGTCTTGAACATAGCTGTCACTCCAAAGGTATGTTTCATCCTTCTCATCTGTTCATCTGCATAACATATATGAATGAAAGAGGAACTAAGAAATAGGCAAGGGGTCAGYCCAACAGGGTTGGTCAATGTTTATTCTCATGGARGGAAAAACATGAGTCTTAGGAAGTCCAGATAGCAAGCATGGGGAATAGATAGTACATGAAGCAGATTCTCCAGATCTGGTGTGTTCTGAATGCAAAGCCTGAGTGTTCCCCATCTCACCACACATATCCACCACTCATGCGTCTAATACTGAGTTACCTACTCAGTATGTCTTTTTAAAAGCCTATTCACACAATTTTTATTCTCACTTGAATTTGTACTTACTCTGGCTTTTATTCTCATTTTCTTCTGTCTTAATATTTTGTTTTCTTTTTTCCTCCTCCTGCTCATTCATCTCTCCCTTCTTCCACATTCTTTATCTCTTATCCATTCTCCCTCTTCCAATTCCATTAATGAAAGTGGATAATAACTTGTGAATTCAAGTGGAACTTCATTTCTGAAACTGCACACTCATGCTGGAACCCATTAAGCTCGATAGCGAGAAATGAGAGAAATCATAATTATCGGGCCACTAAAATACATGAAACATAAAATTTGTCAGGGAAAGTAATTGAAATTATTTGAGCAGTTGGGCCTGGTGCTGAGCAGACCCTCCGTGATAATGGAAAGGTTACAGGCGATGTTTAGCAATGCTGATGAGGTCCAAGGTGACTTCATGCCACCACAGTCAGCAACTTCATGCTCTGCTTCTAATTATTTGCTAATCCACCTCAGGAAATAGGGTGTTTAGGGAAACCCTTTGACCATCCACAACAACACAACTCAATTCACCTGTGTGAATTTCTTTCTGGTTATACTCATGTAACTTGTTAGTTAGTTTGCTTGCTTGCTTGCTGATTTTGCTGTCCTGTCTTTCCTCTTGGAGCATTTATAACTTATCCTTTTGCTCATTACTCATTTTCTTTGGGTTTTTCTTCTCCATCCTTTACCATCAATCTCAAATTCCATTGGTAAGGATAGTGTTATCCAGATTGGTGGTGTTTTTATACATGCTTAGTTGATGATGTACTGAGCAGAATAAGAATGTACAGAAAAAATTATACTAATGATTTTAAACACTGAAAATATCCCTGACCTAAYCAACTTCAAAATTTTCAGTGGTCACAAATGCATATGTAGTCTGCTTTGGGCATATTGATTGAGGTACAGAAAATATCATTCAGATAGAGGGTATAATTTATATTAGTTAAACCTGTGTGTTCTTACCATGCAAATAGGGTATTTTTTATTATACAGATATTTGGATCACTCTCAAAATTAGGTGAGTCCCGTCACTGTTAATATAATAGGATTATCCAACTTAGTTTGATAATTGTCTCTTAACTTTATAAATCTTTCATGTCAGTTCAGTAATTTTATTTCATACCACATCTTTCTAGTTTCAAATACCTTGTTTAATATCTCCTTAATGGTGATAGAGAAACTATCATTAGTCTCATGCGTAACTCAATGAACTGAGGCAATGTAAAACTAAATGTAACACTAAATGACACAACTTCTGTGTCTAGACTTGGTTTACACTCTATGAAATCACTGTGCCTCAGTGGATAATCTGCCAAAGTGTACCTACACTGCTTCTGGCTTGAGAGTTTACTACATATTTCTATCATTTCTCACAGGAGCTAATTTAGTGTCTGCTTAAATGTATTTTGCAAATGAGTGACTGTGGAACTAACTCATCTCWGTTTTGAGGAGTAGATTTACATGTTTCAGATTTTGTTCTCTCTTTATTTTCGGTACAGAACAAAAGTCAGTGCATTTGATTTGACTCCACCCTTTAGGCAAATAAAAAATATTCTCAGAGAGGCAGTTGAGTTTATGATATAAAATAGCCTGTTTTTCAGATATAGAAGCTGAGTTCTTCTGTAGTGGTAATTTCGGTAGCTTGCACGTCAAATTAGTTGAGAACATGGGCTGTCCTATACTGGCTTGTATCCGGGGTTCAAATGTTTTTCAACTTCAACATACCCTACCTTTTCATGAGTAAATAAAGGTACACAGAACAATAGTATACCTTGGTGGCATGAAGTCACCTTGGACCTAATTGGCTTCTGTGTTGCCAGGACTCTACACTATTTTGAAGTGAAAAAAAAATCTCGACCACAGTATGACTTTTACTAAGCAACACCGGCCAGTAAAGATTAGCCATTGTTATGTTAAAGACAATAACTGAGGTATTTAATTCCCTTTTCAAGCTCATTAGAGACCTCTAGTTTAGATTAAGACTAAATACAATCACTTGGGTCTAAATACAATCACTTGGGTCATCCATTTATTTCTTCATTATCCAAAACCTACATGGCTCCCTACTAAGGGCTGCCTATATCTGGAACTGAGAAGTTAACAGTCTTGCACATGAAACATGCCACTATTTAGATATGCAAACATTTGCAGAGATCATTGCAATTCAGAAAATGGGAGCTCTGATATTCATATGTTAAAGAGGGAAACAGGAAAGACTCATACATTTTTATTATCTGGAGCTTGTGATAGATTTTGGATGAGAGATTTTTAAGAGAGCGGCATTGAGGGCAAGCAAGATGGTTCAGAAGATCAGGGTACTTGGTGTGAATCCTGTGGACCACTGAGAACCATTTAATTAAAATAGAAATGGAGAATTAAGTTCTGCAAGTTGCCCTCTGACCTCTGTGGGCAGTGTAGCACCTGCATGTACAGGCACCTGCCACCCACCTGGCAAATAGAAAATAAACAACTGGAATAACAGAGAATTTAAAAGGGGAAGCCCTGAATCAAATCTTCTTGGCCAAATTAAAAATAGTTTGCATACAGCATGAGACAGAAGGTAGAAATCAAATTTCAAACAATATACACATTCATACTAAGGGGCATCTAGAAACTCAGACTTTGGTATTCTTAGAAGGAAAACAGCAATTTTGAGAGAGAGAAATCAAATATTTATGTACCATCTTGTGTATGCCTGCTGGCTATTAGGAAACCATTGTCAGTAAGTAGTGTTTCCTCGATGTCTGTTAAGGACAACCTGTGATCATTTTTCTAGCACCTTCTATATCTCATGTCAGTCACTGNCAACTTCAAAATTTTCAGTGGTCACAAATGCATATGTAGTCTGCTTTGGGCATATTGATTGAGGTACAGAAAATATCATTCAGATAGAGGGTATAATTTATATTAGTTAAACCTGTGTGTTCTTACCATGCAAATAGGGTATTTTTTATTATACAGATATTTGGATCACTCTCAAAATTAGGTGAGTCCCGTCACTGTTAATATAATAGGATTATCCAACTTAGTTTGATAATTGTCTCTTAACTTTATAAATCTTTCATGTCAGTTCAGTAATTTTATTTCATACCACATCTTTCTAGTTTCAAATACCTTGTTTAATATCTCCTTAATGGTGATAGAGAAACTATCATTAGTCTCATGCGTAACTCAATGAACTGAGGCAATGTAAAACTAAATGTAACACTAAATGACACAACTTCTGTGTCTAGACTTGGTTTACACTCTATGAAATCACTGTGCCTCAGTGGATAATCTGCCAAAGTGTACCTACACTGCTTCTGGCTTGAGAGTTTACTACATATTTCTATCATTTCTCACAGGAGCTAATTTAGTGTCTGCTTAAATGTATTTTGCAAATGAGTGACTGTGGAACTAACTCATCTCWGTTTTGAGGAGTAGATTTACATGTTTCAGATTTTGTTCTCTCTTTATTTTCGGTACAGAACAAAAGTCAGTGCATTTGATTTGACTCCACCCTTTAGGCAAATAAAAAATATTCTCAGAGAGGCAGTTGAGTTTATGATATAAAATAGCCTGTTTTTCAGATATAGAAGCTGAGTTCTTCTGTAGTGGTAATTTCGGTAGCTTGCACGTCAAATTAGTTGAGAACATGGGCTGTCCTATACTGGCTTGTATCCGGGGTTCAAATGTTTTTCAACTTCAACATACCCTACCTTTTCATGAGTAAATAAAGGTACACAGAACAATAGTATACCTTGGTGGCATGAAGTCACCTTGGACCTAATTGGCTTCTGTGTTGCCAGGACTCTACACTATTTTGAAGTGAAAAAAAAATCTCGACCACAGTATGACTTTTACTAAGCAACACCGGCCAGTAAAGATTAGCCATTGTTATGTTAAAGACAATAACTGAGGTATTTAATTCCCTTTTCAAGCTCATTAGAGACCTCTAGTTTAGATTAAGACTAAATACAATCACTTGGGTCTAAATACAATCACTTGGGTCATCCATTTATTTCTTCATTATCCAAAACCTACATGGCTCCCTACTAAGGGCTGCCTATATCTGGAACTGAGAAGTTAACAGTCTTGCACATGAAACATGCCACTATTTAGATATGCAAACATTTGCAGAGATCATTGCAATTCAGAAAATGGGAGCTCTGATATTCATATGTTAAAGAGGGAAACAGGAAAGACTCATACATTTTTATTATCTGGAGCTTGTGATAGATTTTGGATGAGAGATTTTTAAGAGAGCGGCATTGAGGGCAAGCAAGATGGTTCAGAAGATCAGGGTACTTGGTGTGAATCCTGTGGACCACTGAGAACCATTTAATTAAAATAGAAATGGAGAATTAAGTTCTGCAAGTTGCCCTCTGACCTCTGTGGGCAGTGTAGCACCTGCATGTACAGGCACCTGCCACCCACCTGGCAAATAGAAAATAAACAACTGGAATAACAGAGAATTTAAAAGGGGAAGCCCTGAATCAAATCTTCTTGGCCAAATTAAAAATAGTTTGCATACAGCATGAGACAGAAGGTAGAAATCAAATTTCAAACAATATACACATTCATACTAAGGGGCATCTAGAAACTCAGACTTTGGTATTCTTAGAAGGAAAACAGCAATTTTGAGAGAGAGAAATCAAATATTTATGTACCATCTTGTGTATGCCTGCTGGCTATTAGGAAACCATTGTCAGTAAGTAGTGTTTCCTCGATGTCTGTTAAGGACAACCTGTGATCATTTTTCTAGCACCTTCTATATCTCATGTCAGTCACTGCGATCAGGAAAAAAAGGTTTTTTTTTTTATTTCATTGAAAACTTTTGACTCTAACAAGATCACTAGCAACTATCTATCATGACACTGAAAATGAAGAGTGTTTATTTTCTAATAGGTTGTAGGAATAAAATCAGATGGAACTATATAAATCTTTTACATTCTGCAAAGTGCACAGACATCCAAATACCACAGAACAAACACAAAATTTAATTCCAAGYTTCAGGCATTCAATTGTCATCCAGTGGTCCCTAATTGCCAAGTGATGGTATTATTTCAAACCTGAAATTATCTAATTAAGATATCTGCTGAGCTGTTGTTGTTTAATCGTTTTTCTTGTGTTTATTTTACTATTTCCCAATTAMGTTCCATTTTGTCAGTGCATTTTGGACATGTGTTGTGCTGGTTACTTTGCTGGATAGTTTTGTGTCAACTTGAGGCAAGCTGGACTCATAGGAAGAGGGAGTCTAAATTGTGAAAATGCCTTCATAATATCAGGCTGTAGGCAAGCCAGAGGGTATTTTCTTAGGAAATAATGTGGAAGAGCCAGCAAATTTTGGGTGGGGCCATTCCTGGGCTAGTGGTTCTAGATTCGATAAGAAAACAGGTTGAGCAAGCCAGTAAGCAATACTCTTCCATAGCCACTGCATCAGCTTCTGCTTCTAGGACCCTGCCCTATTTGAATTCCTGCCTTAGTTTCCACCAAAGGACTGCGACATATAAACCAAGTAACCCTTTGTCTCAACAAGTTGTTTTGGTTATGGTGTTTCATCATAGCAATAAAAGTACTGACTAAGATACTTGTCTTAAATTATCTCAGTGAGAGCCAGTGAATAGAATTAGACACTGTACTTGGAAGTGACAGAGTATTTCTAACAGTCATTTGTGCTTGTGAATATGTAAAGAAGCACTTGTATAAATGACTTGACCACATGATACCAAACAGCATAGCAGTRTCCTATTGTTCATGAATATGTTGAAAAGAATATATGTGTTGTATTACATGATACAAGAAAACAACTTGCARTTTGTTCAGTGGCAAATCTAAAGAAACTTTACAGTTTAATTTTTCTCTGTGTCCTACTTTGTGCCAAAAGTGATGTACCTGAACTAGGAAAAAAAAATTGAAACACTCATTATAACCTTTCATTCAACAGGTATTTAACATGTCTCCTACAAAGATAACTTATTTCCTGGTTAGTAATTGCAAAGCCATTACTGTTGTCATTACTATTACTATTAGTCCCTAATTCTTTCCTCTTTTTATTTCTGTTGGTTTTCTGAACTTTGCTGTTTCTTTCTAAATAATTTTCCTTTATGAGTTTTCTTGTGAATGATACCATATCTCTTCAAGTATACTTCGCTTTGTCCTGTGCCCCCTAACAGGAAGAATAATAAAATGTATCCTTTTGCATGATCTTAAAATGGCTTCATTAGTAACATCCATTTCATTTAAAAATACACTATAAATAATAAGTTGTCCGTTCATCAGTAAATAACATATATCTTGTTAGTGTCCCTACACCAATAGTATCTTTAGATAGTGAAAATGTGGGGAGAGAATTTAAGTAGAATTGCTAAAATCTGAAGCTGCTAGTACTCATGTCATTTAACAAGCATGTGTATTTCTGAGCTGATTCTCTGAGCCCTGGAAGCTCTTACATGTGGATGCTACTGGAAAAACTGCTTGTAGACAAAGCAGCTCTAAAGCATCTGAGCAACAATGAAATTTCCCAGGATGAAGGTTAGAACTGAGAGAGCATCAGAAAACTAAWTGCTTAGAGAAGTGCCTTTGTACATACACATTGAGGTAATTCATAGTGCTTCCATTTAGAAACAGAATCAAGAGTTCTGTTCTATAGAGACTGTGTCCTCTAGCATAGTAGAGAATAAAGGGGTTCCCATGGCTCAGCGGTTTTCTGAAAGGAACAAGTGTGTACCCATTGCTGAAATTTTGTGGGAAATCTCTCCTGGGGAAGAGGAGCTTTATAATCTCAGGCCATCATCCTTTTAGCCAAAGGAGCTTCTCACGTGTGGSCAAGGGTGCTTATTTCTTTTAGACTTTTATCCTAAAACAGCTTTATTAAAATATAATTAGCCTAAAACAAGCTATACAGTTTAAAAGTCAGCAAGTGTATGATAATAATTAGTTAATTTGAATTTTCATAGGAAAATCAAGTTAATAAATGTCACCATCACCTGAACAGGTTTCCTGATCTCTTTGTAATTTCCTTTTTCCTCCTTTCATTTTTTCCAATTTCTAGAAATATCCTAGCATATTTCCTCTCAGTGTAGATTAATATGAATTTCCTAGAATCTCATATACTATGATCCTATAAAACTTAGTCTGTTTTGTTTCTGTTTGTATTGGACATGTTTCTTTTACTCACTTATTCTGAGATTCATCCATATGGTAGCAGACATATAGGAATCTAGGTATCTTGTACTGCTGGAAAATTTCACTTCTGGAGCTATAATACTTGCTATTTACTACTCTGTATATCAACACAAATATGCATGGCTTTCAGTTCAGTTTATTATCAAAGTTTATATGAACATTCATATACAAGTATTTATATAATATATCCTGTTTTTGTCACTTTCCACATTGGTTAAATTCCTATAAAAGGAATTATCTGTGTGTGRTTGAACAAACTTTTAATCCCAGCAGTGGCTAAGCAGAAGCAAAGATATATCTGCATCCTATTTTACCCAGCAGCCCCTGGCCAGCCACAGCTACCTCATGACACCCTATTGCAAGAGGRAGAGATGGGAAGGGGTCATCCTAGCTTAGTCRTATATTGCCATTTGATTTTATTATTCCAGGAAAGAAGGGACAGTAAATGTTATAGAAAAAGTTGTCCTCCCGTTGGAATGCTCAAATCTTGTTACTCTCAGTTTTTTCTTCTATTTCCTTATGATTCTCATAAAACAAAAAGCCCAGACTAAAACAAAACAAGCTGAAACAAACATGAAATATACACCGAATCCCCTCAGTACAGGGAACACATACCTAGGCAAAGAATTGTCCTGGGCTTACTGATGCTTTTCCATGGACTTTCGACTACTCTACTGATGTCAGAATAAATTCATGTTGATGGAGGTACAGTGGCTTCTCATCAAGTGTAAATAGCTTAAAACTGGATTGTTTTACTAAAATATATAATAATTATATATGATAAACCACACATTTGTACCAAGATAAACATCTTCAGAGTTTTTCATATACCTTTTACTTATTAATCTCATGAAAGCATTGCTGAGAATTCAGAATCTTTACATGGATCCTACTTTACAATTAAATTAATGTAGAGTTTAGAAGGACATCATGATCTAGCACAGGGTTTCTCAACCTATGGGTTATGACTCCAGTCAGGTAAAGTATCAGATATCCTATATATCAGATATTTATATTATAATCCATAACAGTAGCAATATTACAGTCATAAAGTAGCAATGAGATAATGTCATGATTGAGCATCACCACAACATGAGGAACTGTATTAAAGGGTCGTAGCATTAGGAAGGTTGAGAACCACTGCTGGACTCTAGCAGATTTACTTCCTTGGTTGTGATCAGAGTGGAGTTCAATGCCATTGTCATTGGTAGCTACGAGACTGAGCTTGCCCTCTGTGCTCTTAGGCTAGGCCAGTTTCTTAACCATTTTACAATATGTTTGTAGAAATATGGTCTTTTAAGGTTTTCAATAAAAAAAATTTGTTCAG
>BDUI01002948.1:57817-68805 GCA_002335545.1 Apodemus speciosus | reverse complement strand
ATTATTACTTCCTGTCATTTTTGAAGTTATTTTTTATATTTGAGTGGTTATCTTCTTTTGGGTTTGATGAGATGGGGTTTCTATCTTGATTCTTCTGGGGTGAAATTTCCTTCCTTGTATTGGAGTTTTCCCCTTATTATTTTTTTGTAGGGCTGGATTTGTGGAAAGATATCATGCAAATTTGTTTTCGTCATGGAATATCTTGTTTTCTCCATCTATGGCGATTGAGAGTTTTGCTGGGTATAGTAGTTTTGACTGAAATTTTTGTTCTCTTAGAGTCTGCAGGATATTTGCCCAGGATCTTCTAGCTTTCATGGTCTTTGGTGAGAAGTCTGGTGTGATTCTGATAGGTCTTCCTTTAAATATTACTCGGCCATTTTCTCTTACTGCCTTTAATATTCTTTCTTTGTTTAGTACATTTGGGATTTGATTATTATGTGATGGGAGATATTTCTGTTCTGGTCCAGTTTGCTTGGAGTTCTGTAGTCTTCTCGTATATTCATGGACATCTCTCTCTTTAGGTTGGGGAAGTTTTCTTCCGTAATTTTATTAAGATATATGCTGGCCCTTTAAGTTGTAAATCTTCACTCTCATCTATACCTATAATCCTTAGGTTTGGTCTTCTCATTGTGTCCTGGATTTCTTGCATGTTTTGGGTTACAAGCTCTTTGCATTTTGCATTTCTTTGACTGTTGAGTCAATGGTTTCTATGGTATCTTCAGCATCTGAGATTCTTTCTTCTATCTCTTGTATTCTATTGTTGATATTTGCTTCTGTGGCCCCTGATTTCTTCCCAAGGTTTTCTATCACCAACGCTGTCTCCATTTGTGATTTCTTAGTTGTTTCTACTTCTGTTTTTAGTTCCTGGATGATTTTGCTCAGATCTTTCGCGTGCTTCTTTGTGTTTTCATGTAATTCTTTAAGAGAGTTTTGTGTTTCCTCTTTCATGACTTCTGCCTGTTGACCCACATTCTCCTGTATTTCTTTAAGTGATTTTTGCATTTCMTCCTTATTGGCTTCTATCTTTTGATCCATTTTCTCCTGAAGTTCTTTATCTGATTTTTGTGTTTGCCTTGTAAAGGCTTCTAACTTTTTATCCATTTTCTCCTGTATTTCTTTAAGAGATTTATTTATGTCCTTCTTGTGTTCCTCTAACAGCATCATGACCAGTGATTTTAGATCTCAATCTTTTTTTTTTTCCTGTTGTGTCGGGGTATCCAGGACTTACTGCTGTCAGAGAATTGGTTTCAGTTGTTGCCATATTGCCTTGATTTCTGTTAGTAACGTTCCAAGTTTGCCTTTTGCCATGTGGATATCTCTGGCATTAGTTGGTGCTGTAGTCACTGGCTGGTGCTTGAATCCCCTGTGATCTCCAATGGCTATTTCTCCACCACTGGATGACTGAGTTTCCCCTGGCACAGATTGCTGATGTGCATCTTTCCTCTTGGGTGGTGTTGGGCCCTTGGTGTATCTTGCTCCAAGCAATGTTATACCTGGTTGTCCCTGTGTACCTGATGTTGCTTGTCTGTTCTGTCAGGGAGCGAAGATGGTGACTGGGAGCCCCTCCAAGTGCTGATCACCTCGCAGGGCACAAGACCCAGGCCTGGCTGGCACACAGGTGGACCACCTCTCTGCCCAGATCTTGTATGCAGGTCACCGCCTGGCAGCCTGAGTCCCAAGAGCTCTTAAACTTGGGATAACTAGGGTACCTGGGTCCATTTGTCCAGTACAAGCAGCAGCAAAAATGCCGGCAGCRGGGAGTGCAGGATATACCACAGGGCCCAGAACCCATACCTGGCTGGCCCACAGGAACTGCTGCTCTGCCTGGCTCCTGTGTGCAAATCACTGCCTGGCAGCCTGCATACCCAGAGATCTTAAACTCGGGATATCTCAGGTACCTGGGTCTGCTTGTCCAGTCTAAGCAGCAGCAAAGATGGCCGTGGAGGAGTGCAGGATCACTCACAGGGCACAAAACCCATGTCTGGCTGGGACACAGGAACAGCTATTCTCCCTAGCTCTTGTGCTCAGATTGCTGCCTGGTGGCCTGAGTCCCCAGAAATCTTAAACTCAGGATATCTCGGGTACCTGGGTCTGTCTGACAAGTCCAAGCAGCAGCAAAGATGGTGGGGACAGGAAGTGCAGGATATCCCACAAGGCCTGAAACCCATGCCTGGTTGGCCCACAGGAACTGCTGGTTTGCCTAGCTCCTGTGCGCAGATTGCTGCCTGGCAGCCTGTGTTCCCAGTGATCTTAAACTCGGGATATCTCGGGTACCTGGGTGTGCTTGCCCAGTCTAAGCAGCAGCAAAGATGGCAGTGGGGGAGTGCAGCAATATTCTTTCTTTATTCTGTATATTTAGTATTTTGATTATTATGTGATGGGAGGAATTTCTTTTCTGGTCCAATCTATCTGATGTTCTGTAGACTTTTTCCATGTTTATGGCCATCTCTTTCTTTTGGTTAACAAAGTTTTCTTCTATAATTTTGTTGAAGATGTTTCTTTTGCCCTTTGACTGGGAATCTTCAATCTCTGCTATTCCTACTATCTCTTTGTTCTTTTCATTGTGTTCTTTTCATTTTCCTTGATGTTTTGGGTTAGGAAATTTTTCCAGTTTGTATTTTCTTTGGCTGTTGTATCAATATCTTGTATGGTATCTTCTATTCCTGAGATTCTTTCTTCTATCTCTTTTATTCTGTTAGGGATGCTTGCATCTGTATGTCCTGAACTAGTTCCTAGGTTTTCTATCTCCAGGGTGGCCTCATTTTATGATTTCTTTTGTTTCTATCTTTATTTTTGATCCTGAATGAATTTGTTCAAATCCTTCACTTGTTTGATTCTGGATTCCTGTATTTCTTTAAGGGATTTATGTGCTTCCTCGGGCTTATATCTGTTTACTTGTGTTCTCCTATATTTTTAAGGGAGTAATTTATGTCCTCCTTAAGGTCCTCTATTATCTTCATGAGATGGGGATTTCATGTCAGAATCTTACATTACAGGTATAATACAGTATCTCGGTTTTACTTGGTTGAAGAACTGGGTTCTGATGGTGCCAAATTGCATTGGTTTCTGTTGCTTATATCTTGTGTTGCTTATAGTTATCTGCTTATCTCTAGTGTTAACTGGGCTTGCTGTCTGTGACTGGAGACTATCCCTCCTGTGTGCCTGGCTGCAACAGAACTTCTTGTGTCAGGTTCCCGCTGGGTGTGGCAGGGGGTCTGGAGCAACTGCTATGTGAACCTGGTTGTTGTGGACTTTCTAGAGTCCTGGTCTCTGGGGGAGGCTAGAGAGAGGGTGGGCTGGAGCACCCAATATGCCCCGTGCAGAGTAGAAGACTGGAAGCAAGATTTGTCTACATCAGGGCAGATAGGTCCTGCATCATCTGTGTCCTGTGGGCCAGGTATTGGAATGTGTGTGGGTGGGTGTTTTACATGTGAGCCTGGTTATSGAAGATATCCTGGAAGGTACTCATAAAATTGAAAAGCTGAAAAAATTCGGTAAGGCAAAGAACACTGTCAATAGGACAAAATGGCAACTTCCATATTGAGAAATAGATTTTTACCAACCCTACATCTTATAGAGGGCTAATATCCAAAATATATAATGAACTCTACCCGAACTAAAGGTAGAACTCTAGTTCTACCTGAAGACCCAGTTATACCATTAATGGGTATATAGCCAATATATGTTCCAACAGTGGGCTAGGACACAGGCTCTTCTATGTTCATAGCAGCCTTGTTTATAATAGCCAGAAGGTAGAAACAACCTAGATGTCCCTGAGTATAAGAATGGATACAGAACATGGTACATTTACACAATGAAATACAGCACTGCTGTTAAAAATGATGACTTCACTAATTTTGTAGGCAAGTAGGTAGAACTAGAAAATGTCATTCTCAGTGACATAAGCCTGCCTGTAAAGAATATACATGGAATGTACTCATTGATAAGTGGATATTATCCCCAAACTCCTTTCCACTGACAAGTGGATATTCACCCACTCTATAACTCACAGACCATATGAAGTATAACAAAAAATAAGGCCAAAGTGTGGATGCTTCAATCCAACTTAGAAGAGGGAACAAAAAAAATCATGAGTTGTAGAGAGATTAAGGGGAAAAGGAGGACAAGATCAGTCATGGGAAGAGACAGAAGAGAAGTCTAGAGGGCCAAGAAAATGAATAGAAATATGTAGCACTGAGGGTGGGGAACACGGGGAGATCACTAGAAAGTCCCAGACACCAGAGAGAGGCTCCTAGGAGCCAATGGGGATGACATTAGCTGAAATACTTAACAGAGAGGAGGAGATAGAACCTGAAGAGGCTAACTCCAGAGGATAGTCATGGCCCCCTGTTGAGGGATGAGGCCACCAACATATTTCAAAAATTTTAACTCAGAATTGTTCCTGTCTCAAGGAAACACAGCACAAAATGCAGCAGAGAATGAAGGAAAGRTCACCCAGAGACCACGTAACCTTGGGAACTATCCCATACACAGACAAGAATCCTGACACTATTGCTGATGTCAAGAAATGCTTACAGTCAGGAGCCTAGTATAGCTGTTCTCTGAGATGCTCTTCCAGCACCTGACTAAGACAGACACAGATACAGCTGAACATTGGACTGTGCAAGCACACACCATGGAAGAGTTAAGGGAAGGACTGAAAGAGCACAAGGGTATTGCAACCCATAAGGAAGAACAACAATATCAACTAACCAGATCCCTCAGAGCTCCTACGGACTAAGCCACCAATCAAAGTATATGAATGGGTGGATCCATAGCTCCAGCTACATATGTAGCAATCAATGTATTGCCTTATCTGGCATCAGTTGGAGGGGAGGTGCTTGGTCCAGTGAAGGCTTGTTGCCCCAGTGAAGGAAGATGCAAGACTGGTGAGGTGGGAGTGAGTGCATTGGTGGGGAAGTGCCCTCTTAGAAGCAAAGGGGAGACCAGGAAGGTGAACGACATTTGAAAGGTAAATGAAGAAAACAAAAAATTAAAAAACCCAAAATTCAAACTACAACATGCTGGAAATAAAAAAAANCAAGCACACACCATGGAAGAGTTAAGGGAAGGACTGAAAGAGCACAAGGGTATTGCAACCCATAAGGAAGAACAACAATATCAACTAACCAGATCCCTCAGAGCTCCTACGGACTAAGCCACCAATCAAAGTATATGAATGGGTGGATCCATAGCTCCAGCTACATATGTAGCAATCAATGTATTGCCTTATCTGGCATCAGTTGGAGGGGAGGTGCTTGGTCCAGTGAAGGCTTGTTGCCCCAGTGAAGGAAGATGCAAGACTGGTGAGGTGGGAGTGAGTGCATTGGTGGGGAAGTGCCCTCTTAGAAGCAAAGGGGAGACCAGGAAGGTGAACGACATTTGAAAGGTAAATGAAGAAAACAAAAAATTAAAAAACCCAAAATTCAAACTACAACATGCTGGAAATAAAAAAAAATTCTAATACACCAAATATAAGCTGCAGTGCAGATCCTCTTTTATATGGAAAACAGTATGTAAGACTAGGAGATAAAAAAGAAAAATTCATTCTAACTTAAACAAAAAGAAACATTCAGAAAATGAGCTGTTGAGCCACAGTGCATACAAACAAACATACAAAAAAATAAACTCCACAAACTTTAGATTCTTGTCATAGAAGAAGAAAAAAAAAGCATGACACAGTAGGCACCAAGAATTTTTTTAATAAAGTTACATTAGGAAATTTCATAACCCAATTAAAAAGATGCCCATCCAAATACCATAGGCCTTCATAGTGGCAAAAGGACAGGGTCAGCCTTAAATTTCTCAATGATATGTTAGAGATAAAGCACTAAAATATTTTTTTTATTCTATCAATATTCCTCTGCCTMTCTTCTTGAGATGCTTTCTGTTTTGGGTCAAATATGTATGTTTTTATTTATATAGTATACACTTTTAATATGGGAGCTATGGTATAGATTAAATTATTTTATCCTATTTGAATAGAACTACACTTTTTGAAAATTGTTTTCTAATTTTACTAAAGATACAGATTTTTTTTAGATAATGTCTCATGGATCAAAGGTTAGCCTAATTTCACTATAAATGACCTTGAACTAAAGATCATTTTTCGTATACTTCTCAGATGCTTGGATGATGTACTTTAATCATCCTGCCATATTTATTAAGTTCTTGGTTCAAACCAGAGTTCCATATGTGCCAAGCAATTAGTGTATCAGCTATACTGCATCCATAGCCTGTGAGCTATCCTTATTGACACAATATTTTGTTATGTATCCTTGGCTAATTAGGAAGACTTGAAGCTCCTACTTCAGTCTTCTTGGGGTTGGAATCGCATATGTGGACCAGCACATATATAGAGAATTGTGAAGTTTAAAATCTTCTTATAAAAATGGTAAATAGTAAGCTGTGAAGTTTAATTTTTTTTATAAAAATTGTAAATAGTAAGGTTTTACTCTATGTTACTAGTCAAATCCTGAATGTAATTTCTATCACTTGTGTTTAGTGTTGCTGCATACTACCCACCGTGTAATGGTTAGGACCCACATATGATTATTATTGCACATGTTTTTTTATGGCTAAGAATTGTTGGATGGGCTTAAAAATAACATGTATTCACATTCTATATATCTTTAGTCTATATTGGCATGCCATATTCTACATGCATGCTTGGTTGGGGAAGAATCTTCCCTCACACTCCATTTGTTACTTGACAGGACTCAGAACCTGGAAGCAATTGGCCAGGCAAGATTCTCAGCCTAGAGAAGCCTTTTTTCCATTCTCAAGGTTCTGTTTTATCTGGTCTATATTAATGTTTGATGTGCAATATACCCCCACAATCCGTTAGTAGTCACATTTTCATAGCTGCAATGCTTTTTGGCTGAGGTTTTGTGGTTCATTGTATAAATTATAATTTCTGGGGACAGAGGGATATTTAAAGATTATATGTCAGATGCATTTCCTATGCGGTACTGTGTTTTCTGGTCAATTGAATTATGAGCAAGCAACCTCATCATYCAGTTGCGAGTCTAGAGCTATTACCACCATGCTATTCCTACTGTGATAAAGTGTACTCCTTGACCATGAGATTAGATTCATCTGATGTGGAGTTACTGCAAAAAACCACACCTAACATATCCTGTCCATCCATGATATTTTCTTTGACAAGTTGAAATATCTTATTTAAGGCAAGGCAACTAAATGGCATCTCATTGTTATATAGTTCCTAATCATTACAAAAATTGTGACTTGCTAACTTACAYGTAGCAATTGTATTTATAAAAATTATGCAAAGTTAGTTTTTACTTGTAGAACTTTGAAAGGCAGACTGGTCCCTAGTGGAATACAGTCTTGAAACCCTGGTGACCCTGCAGGAACAGAATGMATTATGCCACACTCCTGGATACAAGGTTCCTGGCTTGAGGCCATAGCTCTCCATAGGTTTGTGGCCATTAGTCACATAAGTACAATGACCCAAACCCCTCCACAGGTAGAGGACAAGACCACAGGTCACATAGCCATGAGACAGAGCTCCATTTTCTTGAGGAACCTAAAGGCATGGAGGCTTAGCCAATAAACTCCCCTTCCCTGGCACTCTTCCCTGCAAAAGTTATTTAACCTCAGGCACACCCTGAGAAAGTGGGGTGCTGTTTTACTCATCACCACTTTCCACCTTGACAATAAATGTCTTAAAACCGTGGACTGTCCCTTTTTATTAGGATCTGCCATGGGGAGCAATGGAGATGCATTCTCCTAAAGAGTTGATTGTCTTGCCGGGCGGTGGTTGTGCACGCCTTTAATCCCAGCACTTGGGAGGCAGAGGCAGGCAGATTTCTGAGTTCAAGGCCAGCCTGGTCTACAGAGTGAGTTCTAGGACATCCAGGGCTACACAGAGAAACCCTGTCTCGAATAAAACAAAAACAACAACAACAAAAAGAGTTGACTGCCTAATTTCCAGTGGAAGGCCTGTCACTGCTCCCAGTCATGACCACTAAGCCAACTGCCCACAGAACAAGCCAAGGACTTTCGCCTCTTAATGTCACTCAGCCAGAGCTCTTCCTCTTTTTCTCCTTCAGCCCCCAGGCTAATTACAGTCCAATCACCCCAACTCTGTTCTCAGCTATTTTGCCGAATCCAGTGGTGCTTGGGTGTCCAGGAGCCTGAGAACCAGATGTCTCTGGCCTCCCTAAAGGCCTGAGAACCCCCAGCGAGCTCATACTGTGCTCCTCCACCCCCAGAGTGGTGTGCTGTCGCTTCCCTATAATCCCACACCTCTTTGGAACCAGTGTGGGGTAAGCACAGTCAAAATTCCAGTGTCCTGCCTCCACTAGCAGCCTGAGCCCTGTGTCAGAGTGGTGGGGTTCCCATAACCCTACCTTTAATAAAAGTCCCCATGCAAGAATAGCTGCAGTAGGCAAGTGTGCATCCTTCAGAGGGACCATTATATCACAATGCAGAAAGGGTTGTATTATGGAGAAGCAAATCCCCCAGGACTTTCTTCTCAGTAATGCCTCTTGAAAGTAGAGGCATTAAAAAAGGACACAAATAAGTATGAATAGAAGAAATGATTCCCAGCTCAAAGTCTGAGTAAACATTTTCAACAAAACCATAGTAGAAATTTCCCTAACCTAAAGAAAGGAATGTCTATAAATGTACAAGAACTTTACAGAACACTGACTATATTGAACTGGAAGAGAATATAATTCTGCCACTTAATAATCAGAATATTAATGATACAGAACAAAGAAAACATTTTAAATGTTGCTAGAGAAAAATGCCAAGTAACTAATAAAGGCCCACATATTATAATTGTACCCAATATCTCAACTGCAACTCTAAAACTAAGAAGGGTGTGGGTAGAGGACTTGCAGACTCTAAAAGATGACAGATGTGAGGCCAGACTGCTATACCTAGAAAACATTTAATTAACATAGAGTATACAAGATATTCCCTGACAACATGAAATTTAAACAATACCTGTCCACTAGCCAATCCTACAGGGGATATTAGAAGTAAAACTCCCACCTAATGAGGCCAACTACAATAAAAACAAAATAAAACAGGAAATAAAACCCACAAGAAATAAATATGTTCCCATCATTAAAACCAATAGTATAGTAGAAACAGACAAACACACCAATACCCTCAAACACGTACACACACCCCACACCCACAAACACCATCAACATCAAAATAACAGGAATTAACAGCCATTGCTCATTAATTATCACTCATCAAAAGTGGAATCCATTCCCTAATACAAAGACACAGACTAACAAAATGGATGTGTAAACAGAATTCATCATTGTGGTATGTTATAGAAAATTATTACAGCAACGAAGTTAGTTATTATCTCACTACAAATGGCTGCGAAAAGGTATCAAACAATCAGACCAAAGAACCAAGCTGGAGTAGTCATTCTCATATCAAATAAAGTAATCTTACAATAAAATGCAGTCAGAAAAGACAGGAAGTAAACTTTATCCTTGTAAAATGAAAAAAAAAAACCCACTGTAGAAAAAAATCTCAGTTATGAACATCTATGCCCCAAATTGAAGGGCAAACACACTTGTAAAATTGCTTAGGCTTAAATTACACATCTAACCCCACACATTAATAACAGGAGGCTTCAACACTCCATTCTCGCTAGTGGGCAGATCATCAAGACAGAAATTAAATAAAAACAAAACTAATACAGGTTATGAGTTAAATGAATCTAACAGATATGTATAGAATATTTGATTTAAACAAAAAAGATATACTTACTTCTTGTTACTTCACTGAACCTTCTCCAAATTTGACCAAATAATTCCTCACAAAGAAAGACACAAACAAATACAAGAATATTAAAATGCCCTCATGCATCTTATCAGATCACAATGGATTGAAGTTGAAATGTAGCAACAAGGCCACCATCTTTGCTGCTACTGGGTCTGGGCAAGCTGCCTCAGATACCTGAGATATCCYGAGTTTAAGATCTCTGGGGACTCAAGCATCCAGGCAGAGGCTGCACACAGGAGCTAAGCAGAGCAGCAGTTCCTGTGGGCCAGCCAGGTGTGGGTTCTGGGCCCTGTGGGGGATCCTGTACTGCCCACCAATGCTGCCTTCTTTGCTGCTGCTTGGACTGGACAAATGGACCAGGTAACCGAGTTATCTCRAGTTTAAGATCTCTGGGGACTCAGGCCACTAGGCTGCGACCTGCACACAGCATCTGGGCAGAGAGGTGGTTCATCTGTGTGCCAGCCAGGCCTGGGTCTTGTGACCTGTGGGGTAGTCAGCACTTGGAGGGGATCCCAGCCGACATCTTCGCTCCCTGACAGAACAGACAAGCAGCATCAGGTCCACAGGGACAACCAGGTATAACATTGCTTGGAGCAAGATACACCAGGGGTCCAACAGCACCCAAGAGGAGAGCAGCACATCCGCAATCTGGGCCAGGGTAAACCCAGCCATCCAGTGGTGGGGAAATAGCCTTACGGGCCCATAAGGGGTTCAAGTGCCAGCCAATGACTACAGTACCACTAACGCCAGAGATAACCAGATGGCAAAAGGCAAACTGGGAACGTTACTAACAGAAATCAAGGCAATATGGCAGCATCCGAACCAAATTCTCCAACAGCAGTAAGTCCTGGATACCCCAACACACCAGGCAAAAAAGACTGAGATCTAAAATCACTGGTCATGATGCTGTTAGAGGAACACAAGAAGGACATAAATAAATTTCTTAAAGAAATACAGGAGACAATAGATCAAAAGTTAGAAGCCCTTACAAGGCAAACACAAAAATCAGTTAAAGAACTTCAGGAGAAAATGGATCAATAAGGAGGAAATGCAAAAATCATTTAAAGAAATACAGGAGAACATGGGTCAACAGGCAGAAGTCATGAAAGAGGAAACACAAAAACCTCTTATAGAATTACATGAAAACACAAACAAGCAAGCGAAAGATCTGAGCAAAATCATCCAGGATCTAAAAACAGAAGTAGAAA
>BDUI01002948.1:8206-18690 GCA_002335545.1 Apodemus speciosus | reverse complement strand
AGTCTGGCTAAGGGTTTATCTATCTTGTTGATTTTCTCAAAGAACCAGCTMCTGGTTTTGTTGATTCTTTGTATGGTTCTCTTTGTTTCAACTTGATTGATTTCACCTCTGAGTTTGATGATTTCCTGTCTTTTACTCCTCCTGGGTGAATTAGCTTCTTTTTGTTCCAGGGCTTAAACTTTCAGTTTGCATAGCCACGCACTATCCCTTTATAACCATTTCAAACCTTTGCGGGATATAGCTCATACGCCAACCTTGTAAGGATATCCTTAAACTTTTCCCCTTGTGCTCAATAAATAATTCATTTCATGTCTTTGCAATGCTGCATCATTCWCATGTCTGCTCACTTGTGATTGCTTCAGCTCTTGTGACAATTAATGCATAGGCACATACTCTAATCCCCCTTTTGTCTTTACTTTGATCTGTCCTAAAGGCTAATGACTGGCACAATCTCAATCACKGTCCTGCTCAGTTTTGGTCATCAAAGTTTCACCTGCCCGAGAATCAAGGAAAAAGTATAGTTCTGCAATTTTAGCAAATTTCTGATTGGATTCCTGACCATTTACCTGAGGTATTTTCTCTAGTGGACAGAACAAAATGATTTTGACAAATGGATATTATTTTAGGCTGGAATTTGCAAGTAAAAATATATCCATGTCTCTGTACATATTTTCTCATATATAGGGTAGGCAACAGCTCAAACTGGAGAGAATGATATTCATGTCATCTTTAACACAAAAATATCTTTCCTCTATAGGCATTTTAAAGAAAATCAACACTGATATATGCCTTACATGCCTGTCCTAGAAGGTACAGAATGTTTTAAACTTTTTATTGATTGTATGCGAATGGCACATTATGCACCTAGTCTCACTCTTCTCCCTGTCCCTACATTTCTGCTTTCTGCCCTTCCAACCTCCACACAAACCAAACCAAACCAAACCAAACCAAACCAAACCAAACCAAACCAAACCAAACCAAACCAAACCAAAACAAAACAAAACAAAACAAAACTATGTAAAATTCAAATAATAAACACTTTACCAAGGGAGCTGTTGTATGTAACAGTGTGTCACACAATATGGTTTTTATGTCCAACAAGATTTATTTGAAAATGTTCATTGCAATGTGTCATAGGTCTGGTTCCAGCCCTCTGGCATTTGCTACCTGATCAATACTGCATCTTCACCAGGACTCCTCTCAGACATCATGTTGTTGCTCTATATCATGGAGATTTTGCAGCTTTAGTTCTGCAAAAGTGTCCCCTTTGCATGCTCCAGCATTTCATAGTTAGGATAAATGTTGGAGAAGGCCAACTGAATTCTCTGTATCTGAGCTTAGGCAGTAGTGAGTTGATCAGCCTCCCAACAGCAATCCTGAATTTATGCCACCAGGGATTCTTCTGCTTTTTTAAAGGAGAGGGGCTGGGACAATTCCTGTCTTTAGCTGCTAGCAAGATGTGAGACCATGTTTTTTATGCTCACACCATCAAGAAAGCTAATCCATTCAATCATGGCCAGCTCTCAAGTGTGCCCTGGCAAGGATTGGAGTCCACACACTGGAATGCCACAGGTGACAAGGGCCAGGGACATTTCTCTTCTCATGCTATGTAGGGTCTGCTCTTTCAAGCTCATGCCCAACAAGGTACGGAACCACTTTCCTAATTGCTTCAACCAGAAATGGGTGGGGCAAGCTCTCCTAAAGCATCCTGGTAAGAGGTGGGGCAGGCCTTTAGAGTACTGAAACTAGCTAGGGGTGTCATCAGCTCTCCTTTTCTCACAGACTTGGGGCCAGCTTCCCTAAGCTGACCATGCAAGAGGCATGACTACCTCTTCACAGTGCCTCAACCTGTGAAGAGTAGTACCAGCTCTGTGCATCCCTCTGACATCATTATGGGCACAAACAGCAAACCAGACCAGGGGCAACACCATGGTCTTTGGTGGCAACATGTGTCTAAGACACTGATATTGAACCCTGATAATGTTGAGCCATGAATCCAGACATGGCTCTTAGTAGCAACATGAGCCAAGACATCAGGATGGCCCCAAGAAGCAGGAGAGGCTATACATATCAAGCTCTTCCTCCCACTCTTGCATCTGCAG
This sequence comes from Apodemus speciosus, assembly GCA_002335545.1. Classification (NCBI taxonomy): domain Eukaryota; kingdom Metazoa; phylum Chordata; class Mammalia; order Rodentia; family Muridae; genus Apodemus; species Apodemus speciosus. The sequence continues at coordinate 16,588 of BDUI01002948.1, read as the reverse complement.
TTTCACATCTCTTCCCAGTGTACAAACTGTTTTCCCTTCTCTTTATCACTCAATATATCTACCACATGCTTGATTATCTTAGAGTCTTCTGCACACTTGCACCACATAGCAGAGGGTGCTTGCCACTTTATAATGTTTTCATATTCCACATATAACTGGAATGCTATATAACTCTACAGGCCAAGCCATTCTAGAACACAAACATTGCATCATGAATCTCTGTTTAGAAAAATAATAATGGGTTATAGAAGACTTAGACTATAGGACACAGCAACTCCTATTATTTAGAGTATTGTACACATGATATTTTGAATCGTTACAAAATAATGATCTTTCTTGAAAAGATAATTGCTTTTCTGATAACCTAAAGGACATGATAATATTAAAAAGTACAGAGTACCAAAGGTACACACCACAGAACTCAAAAAGTTCAACAAGCTGAAGTGCCCAAATCAGGACCCCTCAGTCCAACTTGGGAGGGGGAACAAATCAATCACAAGTGGGAAAGGAGGGAGGAACTTGGGAGAGAAAGTGGACAGCGGAGAGAGGGTGTGGGGGCAGTGGGGAAGGTGATCTGGTATTTGGTGGGGGAAAAGGACTGAACCCTTGAGGGCCAGCAGAAAGAATGGACACAGGCACCCTCAGGAGATAGGAAGTTTGGTGGATCCTCCAGAATGAGCTAGAGACCTGGGAAAATAAAGTGTCTGAGGTGCCCTTACAAACGGGATGTGATCAATAAGTTTAACCACCTTGTTGGTTTCTACATTTTTGTTTGGGTACAGGTGGCCTCAAAATTCTTCAGAGATCTTTGAAAAATAATGAAATTATTTAGAGGTCTCACAAAGTTATGACTGCACTACAGTGATGAGGATGATACCTAACTTCCCTCAATTGGCACACAATCTATCAAAGGCCTGATAAATCAACTATAAAATGAGACACAGGATTTATCTTCCAAAACTTTATGTATGCTAACCATGAAATTATTGTAATATAAATGAGAAATTCTATAGAGTAGTACATTACATTAAAGATGTGGTGCCAGGAACAAGGGGCATTTGGTTACTTTGTTTCTAGCCAGCCAGAAGATGAATGAATGCAAATGATCAGCCAGGGTTTTCTTTTTTATCAAGTCCTAGCACACTAATAGGCTCCTAAATTTAGGGATAGACATCTTACTTCATTTTATCTAGTCTATATTACCTGCCACAAACTTGTACACTCAGTGATTCTAAATTCTGTTATACAAATTAAAAAATATTTCCAATCATAAATACTTAATATAAGCTATATAGAATAATATTTATCTAACACATAGCGGTTAATTTGTTAATCTGATTTAATTATCTCTGCATTTTATCATCATAAATATTTAAATTATAGTTAAACTCAACATAGGAGTCATTTCACATTTATAAATAAATACCAATCCCTCTTGAACTGGGGTGATTTTACAACAGCAATGTTTTGTAAATTCATAAAGTAATTAAATATATAGCAAATATTAATTGAAGAGAATCTGTTGAATTATATATATTTGATGTTTTCAATTTTATTTTAATATTTTTATTATTTTAAGCTATGTTTATGTGTGTGGATTTGTGTGTGTGAATGGAGAGGCCCTAAAAAACAGAAGTGTCTTACCTAATCTGGGGCTGGAGTTACATAATCTCAATGTTGAGGGGGCTGAGAACTGAATTTGAGAACCAGAACACTATCTTCATAAGAGCTGTATGTAACCTTTTGGCCATCTYTCCACCCCTTGAGATTGACAATTCTTAAATAATGAGTGTGCTTTAAATGTTGTTTGAATATATATTTACTGTTTGAAAATAAAAGTTTCTTTAGGTATCTCTGCCATGTGTCACTTTACACAGCCATTTTAATGGGATTACATGAAATTAGTGTCTGGACATGAATAGGTCAGGGAATGTATTACTGATGTTTTAGTTTATGTGTGGCAATACTGAAGCCTGATGAAGAAATAATTCGAGAAGAAATGGCCCATTTCTACTTTTCCTCYTGTGATATCCAGGTACTATTTTGAAACAGGCTAGACTGGTAGGAATGAATCTTAGATGTGTAATTTTGTTGGAGTGGATATTCACTGACATTAATGCTGGAGAAACAGTCTTCTAGAGAAGTTTTTTGTGAAATAACATTTTTTTATTGAGAAAGAACCAGGGCTATAAAAACCTTGATGAGTGGATAAGGGCTTCAGGTGGTGTATAATAATCATTGCTTGTGGTTGGAGCTCAAGAAATGAATATCAGGTACTCAAAGACATATTTTTATAAAACCAAATAAAGTTTAACCTGAATCCTGTCAGCTAGGATATCTGGCTACACCAAAGGCAGCTGCAGACAGGGGTAATTTTAAGACTATGTACACCAGGCCAAGAAGGTGAAGAACAAGTATGAAGAACAAATATGAACATCTTGCCAGTCTCAGAATCAGATATTCCTGTTTTAGAGATGTCTTGACCTCAGACTTGTTCCAGTCCAGCTTCCCTTGTGCCACAGCTTTCTGGACTAACATCCAAGTGAGGCATTGAGTTGGGATTGATGCCCAAACCAACAGAATTTGCACCTATGAGGCTCATACTTCATTAGCTCTAAATTGATGTCATTGACTCTGATGTCATGGCATTATTCTATATGTTCTCATCTTCGGGATCATTGCCAGATACTTGCTCCTCTTAGAACACAGGCACATATTTTGAAGACATATGCACTGTTGTCATCAGCAATCTCTCCTCTTTTCCTGTATACATTTGAGGATGGATTGCATAAGAGCCAGGAGGAAGATGAATTTATTAGGGAGAATGTGGAGGGCACAAACCTGTACATTCTGTAATCCTCTTCTATTTTTTTGGTAGTGAATATGTAGGAACTTGAGGATATAATGGTTTAGGGGCTCTCTTGCCATTTCTTATGGATTATATCATTGATCATTATTGGTAGATATTTTCTTAGGACCAGCAATAAAAGTCTTTTGGAAAAGTATACCACAGCTCTCCTGAGAAAAAGAAAAAACAAAAAACTCTGAAGTGAAAATGTCTAGTTTTTTTTTCTGAAAGGTAGTTATGTCCAGTGATATTTTACTTAGGCATACAGGAGAAAGGATATCTTGATAAAGCAAATGCAAAAGGTATTTTTTGAGACACAGGTGAAAGGATGCTTGATGAAGCATACACATGACTCCACAGACAGTGATAGGGGAGCACTTAGCATTGGTTTGGGTGATCTGCCTCATTATGCTTCCCTAAAGACACACATGCATTGTTTCACCTTACATTTTTGAGCTCAAATTGTGGTAATGATTTTTACTAAGAGAAATTCACTCAAGAAGTGTTAATACAGTTCCTGTAGCACCTTGCCTTGACCATAACAGGCTGGTTGGCTAATTTGGTGGTTTCTTCTGAATTGAACTACAGCAGCCCGATATCTGCATGCTGAAAGGAGTGGAGTGATGTTGCTAGCTTGTGCCTAGTATCTTCCTTCTTAGAAGACTCTTCTGAAGCTCTTGAATCATATTTGATGTTTGCTAAAGGAGTGAACTGCTGTCAAATAGATTGACCCTGCCTGCAAGAACCTATTATTGAGTAAGTCCACTTCCCCCATATCCTAATGACATTTCTCTTCCACTACTTTTCTTTTATTAGATATATTCTTTATTTTACATTTCAAATATTGTTCACTTTCCTGGTATCCCCCCCMAAAAATTCCTTAACCTATCCCCTTACCCCTCCTCACAAATCCACCCACTCCTGATTTCCTAGCCTGGTATTTCCCTATACTGGGGTATCTAGTTTTCTCAGGAACAACAACCTCTCCTTCCTTTATGTCCAACAAGGCCATCTTCTGCAGCATATGCATCTATAGCATTAGGTCCCTCCATGTATACTCTTTGGATGGTGGTTTAGTCCCTAGGAGGTCTGGGGGTACTTGGTGGTTTCAATTGTTGTTTCTCCTATGGTACTGCAAACCCCTTCAACTCCTTGGGTCATTTCTCTACTTCCTCCACTACTTCTTCTGGATGGTTGGCTAGAGAAGAWGTTGTATCTTTATTAAATGGAGGTTGCAAAAATGTATGCCTGAAAAACTGAAGTCAAATCCCTCTTTGTACAGATTTGTGACCTCCTTACTACATTTCATAGCTCATTCTCAGATTTCACAATGGTGGGTATTTTGTGGATGTGGTGGGAGTCTTTGGCTTTAAGTATTTCTGTTGTAGGAGTGTATGAGAGAGTGCAACCAAACAAACCCCCATGTAAAAATGGAGACATGCTCATTTTTCCAAAGCTCTTTGGCATTTAAAAAGAAATGAAACCTTCTAGAGTCTACCTTCCTGTGATGGTCTCTTACATTTCTTCCCTGAGTATAAATGCATTTGTTAATGAAATGCATCCTTTATTTGAGGAACTTCTGATGGGTCCTGTAGCCCCTACTAATGGAGCCTAACAGAATTTCCTTCAGAGATTTACAAGCCTCAGACCAAACACATAGTCATAGACTCACACAGCATTCCTAATACCCTCACTGGAATGTTTGGCAAATGGACATGTTTTTATTGTTCTTAGGTTTTCTCTCCTGTATTAATTTTGAGATTTCCATTCATCTATTTCTCTGCTTTGTAAAAGAGCCCACCAAAGACTAAGGACAGAGAATGCTCTATGAAAGTCACTGCAGATAATCGTCCTGTTTCATGGTATTCCATCAAAAAATCATCAGTATTCCTCAAGTAAGAAATTCTGTAGGGTTTACTGAGGTATTATGGAATACTCACAACTTTCCCTACTTACTGTTGCAAAGTATTTCAACATGGAATATTTTAGCATTACAGCTCAAAATGTGATGGAAACTTTCTGTATGAGCATAAGATACTTCTTATCAAATAGCWTTCTGGATCTCATTCATTTAGGAAAACTGTGTCTTTTGACCCAACAATGTAAGGTCTTCACGATAGGGCAGGAACCTAGTAAAATAAGCATGTAAGAAAGTGTTCGGTTGCTTCATAAAAGAAATGGAAGGCAAAGACCAAATAAACCAAGACAGAAATCCTGATAACTGACCTTTTAAAACCAAGGCCAAGAAATCAATTAAGGTTTACAAATCGAGTTGCCTCCTCAAAACTACTAGAATCCTTGTAATTTCTGGTCAGCAAGATGTTTGAAGCATTTTAAAATCTTTTGGTATTCCTTTTTCTTTTTTGGAAATTTAAAATTCTTAGTCACTTCATTTCCCTATGACAGCTCCTTCTTCTTCTCTTGCAAGCCCCAYACTTCCAAATATCCCCCACAAACACATACAAAATGGCCCAAATACTTCTGTTCATAAAATTTATTCCTGAACTTTTGTACCACCCAACACTTATCCGTATCATCGTAGCAGGGTTAGACACATCCTTACTTACTAAACCTCAATCAGGATGATATTCTCAAGTTCCATACATTAAATGCAAAATTCATGATATCATTGTTTTTGATACTTGAATGATATTCCATTATGTAGATATACCACATTTTCTTTATCCACTCTTCACTTAAGTGGATATTACAAATAAAGCTGCTATGAAAATAGATAAGGTAGTGTCCCTGTGGAGTACGGAAACATCTTTGTATATATGATGGGAATGGTATAGCTGGGTCTTGATTTAGAACTATTCCAAGATTAATGAGAAACTGCCAAATTGATTTAAAAAGTGATGCTAGAATATTACACACCCAGCAGCCACAGAGGAGTGTTCAACTGGTATTCAACATGTAGAAGAATGCAAATTGGTCCATTTTTATCTGCAAAGCTCAATTCCAAATGTATTAAGGACCTTCACATAAAGCTGTATACACTGAATCTAATAGAGAAAATGGGAAAAAGCTTCAAACACATGGACACTAAATGTTTACCATCCTGTACACTCTGTGGAATTTCTGTGTCCATAAACATAAATAAAAATAAAAAATGAATAAAATAGAATTGAAATGACATGTTCTTGTCAAAAAGCCTTTTATTTTTTCCAGTCATAACATCCAAAACATTCTAAATTATCTACATTTTAAGGTGAAGGAATTAGATCATTTGTTATAATTACCTTAAATCATAGTGCTTTTTAGATTATATTGTGAAGATCTGAACATAGAAAAATTGATTGTGCATAGTGGCCATCAAATGTCACCATTATTCCAATTCAAAGTCTTTTGTAAAACTCCAGAGGTAATTCTGGATCCATGCATATATTTTTCTTCAGTTTTCAATATTTCAATATATTATACTTAAGAAGGGAAAATTTCACATACCTGGGATGCTTATCTCTAATTTTTCTGTAATACACTTAATGTAAAATGGAACTATAATCATGTAGCACATATGAACTCTGAATTTTTCCAACAAACAAGAATTTTCTCCTAGAGATAGCTTTGGCTGATGTTCTTGGCCATGAAGTCCCTCAATACTGGGAATATGAGGGTCAAAGTCGAGACGTGAACTATGAGTTAAACAGGAAGATGTATACAAAGACTGAAGCAGTGTGTCCTTAGAGGGAAGAAGAAGCCCAAGTACTCAGTGAATCAGTCTCGGGCATTCCCTTGCCTGGTACTAAGAGTTTGAGGCATGATGGAGTTGGCCATCATGGATCAACGGCTCTACCACAAAGCACTTCCCATCATTTATCATAAGTACACTCCCCATTGCTTCATGAGATCTCATCCCAACAAGTTTATGATACATTAAATATAAAAGGCTTAAAACAGCTAGTTTTCTTTCCAGTCCAAAGCATCTAAAAGTTTCTGTCCTCTACCATATTGAAGAAGTCTTTATATCAGAAACCTGCATGGGTTTCTTAAACCAGGCSCTTGACTCCTTGACTCGATATGACATTTTTGTTGCTTGATACATTTTTTTAAAAAAATTCATGTAGTCWTCTGTTTTGAACAGATTTTTCATACTGTATTGTATAAATATAGTACAGTTTCTTTATCCATTCTTCTCCTGAATGATATCTAGTTTGTTTTTATTTTTGGCAATAACAAATAAAGCAAAAAAAATCATGATTGAGAAGTGATCTTTGTTTTAGGATGAAAGRTCCCTTGTTTATATGCCCACAAATGTTATAGCTGGATTTTGAGATGCATTTGTTCCAAACTATCCAAAAATGCTACATTTATTTCCATAGTACTTATACATATTTGCACACTATTAGTAATGGGAGAGTCGTCCCCTGCTCCATATGTTCTGCAGAATTGATGTTTCCCTTACTCTGTTGATCTCAGTCATTCTGAGAGGAGTAATATGAAATTTCAATGCAGTTTTAATTTGCATTTTTCTGATGAATAAAGAAGTTAAAGTTTTCTTTAATTTTCTGCCACTCAAGCTTCCTGTATTAAAAAGACTCTGTTTAGATATGTACCCCATTATTTAATTGGATTCTTTTCTTCTTATATATCACTTCTTAAATTCTTTATATTTTGGAGTTTAGTCCTTTATCAGGTATGTTGGTATTGAAAATTGTATCCCATTCTGTAGGCTACCATTTTGTTGAAATGACATTTTACTTTTTTTTCCAGAAGCTTTTCAGTTTAGGTTTCTCTTTTTGATTGGGAGCCTTTTTGGAGCCTTTGCTGTCAGTGTTCTCTTCAGAAAATCTCCTGTGCTAATTATGTCAAGGCTATCCTTCATTTTTCTTTTATCAAATTTAGTATATGTGGTTTTATGTTGATTTTTTAAACTCATTTTGGCTTCAGTTTTGTTTGTAATATAATTTTAAATCCATAACATTAAACACAGGGGAATTAGATGATGAGGTGAAAACCTGCTAACTTAGAAAAGTAGATAAAGCATGCAGCTGGCCTTTTTCCTCAGCAAATGTCCTAAATGAAAAGAACCTCTCCTTCTCCACATCCCCACCAACATCTGCAGTTTCCTGAGATTTTTAGCCATTCTGACTGGTGTGATGTGAAATCTCAGGGTTGTTTTGATTTGCATTCCCATAATGACTAATGATGTTGAACATTTCTTAAGGTGCTTCTCAGCTATTCAAAATTCTTCAGTTGAAAATTCTTTGTTTAGCTCTGCACCCCATTTTTTGATAGGGTTATTTGGCTCTCTGGAGTCTAACTTATTGAGTTCTTAGTATATATTGGATATTAGCCCTCTGTTGGATGTAYAGATGGTGAAGATCTTTTCCCAATTTATTGGTTGCTATTTTGTCCTTTTGACTGTATCCTTTGTCTTACAGAAACTTTGTAATTTTATGAGGTCCCATTTGTCTATTCTTGATCTTAGAGCATAAACTATTGGTGTTCTGTTCAGGAACTTTCCCCCTGAGCCAATGTCCTCAAGGGTCTTCACCAGTTTCTTTTCTATTAGTTTTAGTGTGTCTGGTTTT
>BDUI01002947.1:53133-108639 GCA_002335545.1 Apodemus speciosus | reverse complement strand
TAATTAATAAGCAGAGAAACACCGTCAGAGGCCTTAGGAGTTAGGGCTCTGAAGTCAGATGGTCTGGCTCACGAGTCACAGTTTCTTTGAGGCCAGCCTGCTCATCTGTCAACAGAGTGATAACCGCGCTGATTGGCTTATGGCTTGTGAGCAGGTTCAGTGAAGTACAGCTTACTGAGGACGCGGTGATTCTGTCCCGTAGGTGGAGTGCTCTCTGTAAATACACACTTTCTAAGAATTGTGATCTCGACCTCCTGATGACTGTAGGGAACCTTTTCCCTGGCTCCGTGGGGTTTACTGTAGAGTCTGCGTGGAGCACATTCACTGACCGTTTCTTCTTCAAGGGTGTGGCGGTTCCCTCCTAGGCGGGCAGCGGGTCGATAGAGTCTGCCGTGTTGACATGCTTCCGCAAGTGGCTCTGGACTTGTTGGCTTCCCTCGCCCTCCATCCTATTCCTTCCTCTCCCTCGCGCCCTCCACGATGTTCCTTCATGCCTGCCTGTCCTCCGTCTTCCCCGCTGTCCTCTCCTCACACTTTCCCCACTCCTCTTTTCGCTTGCTTTTCTTCCTCGCCTTTGACTTTCTTCATGTCCTCTCCACCTTTCACCTCTTCCCCCCACCCCAGTCCGGTCTCTGCTGCTCAGCTGCCTTTCTGAATGCTCGCACCGCTTGCTGAGGTACACCGCCGTAGCTCGCTCTCACTGGTGCTGTTACTGTGGGAGATGGTTCGTGTCTTGTCTCTGTGTCAGCCTTTTCTCTCCATGTCCCAGGGCTTCACAGTGCTCTTTACGTCCCTTGAGTTTGAAACAGAAGAGGATCGGTGGCCAGGGTCGATCAGCTTTTTAAACATGCACTGCGCCTGCTTATTTGCTTTATACTGGTTTTAYTGCAGCCATACAATAAAATGTAACACTGTAATAATTACAGGTTCTTACAGTAAAGTCAGATCAACCACTGATTTATTTTTATCTAATCTCCATGATTTTTCTCTCTCTCCAGATTCCTTTCTCCTTGGTCCAGTTTCCCTTGTGGGAATCATTGAAAGTAAGTTTTTTAATCATCATGGGAAGATTTTCCCTAGTGCTCAACAATGTGGGTGTGTGATGGAAAAAGAGTAGAAGTTTAAATCCTCCAAATTTCCAGCAGCTGAGTGTTTTCCCATGTGACCTACAGGCAATTTCAGACATTCCTGAGGTGTGTGTGCTGTCAGGTACAGCAGGGGGAACTGAGACTCGCGTGTTAGGAACATCTGCTTCGCTCTCCCTGGGACTGCCTCTTTTCTCCACTTAATTGAATGGTGTGTGAGCCTGTGTGGGTGAGTGGGCTCAGCAGGTGGAAGGGCTTGTCACAAAGGCCTGACAATCCAGTTCAGTCTTTAAAACTTACATAGAAAGCCAGTATGGTAGGTAGTGTGTCCCGGGGTACCCATGGTGAGCTGAGATGGCAGCAGTGGGCTGGGCGCCTGTGGGCTGTGGGTGGAGGATGCTGAGGAAAGTGCCTCAGCAAGGTGGGAGGTAAGGACCAAAGGCCCTCTCATCTCCACACACGGGCATGCACACATGCACAGAGACTGATGAATTAGATCACTTGAACATGCATAGGCACTGCACCTGTTCTTCTCGTTTGGGGCAGTGGTAGTGCTGTGAATGACGGGGGTCTTGGCCAGCATTGTAAAGGCCTTAATAAAAAGAGTGGCCCATGGTTCAGGTCGTCATCATCATATACACCCTCAGGGCTGCACTGTGCACACACATCCACATGGAGAACTGGACTGGGTCTGTATGACTGCAATGCAGACTGTATGTCTTGCTAGGATAATGGTCACGAGAGACGGAACGTTCCTGTTCAAGTGAGAAGGGTTTGTAAATAATGAAGCAGGAAAATGGCCAAGTATAGAGGTGGGAATCAGGGCTGGGGACAGCTCGGCGGTACAGCGCTTGCCCAGCATGCTTAAAACCCCAAGCTGATGCCACCATAATTTTATGGGTTTCCTGTGCATGGTGTATCTATAGAAAACACTCTTTAAAAGTGTCATAGGAGTTAGTTTGGACTCCAAAGTAAATCCTATTAAAATTGCATACTGAAAAATAATAAATGAATTGAAAACATTGCTCTTTTTAAAACTAAACTGGAAGCTGGAGCCGGCCAGGTGGCGTTCGCCTTCAAGCCTGAGGGACCAAGTTCTGTCCCCAGGATCCACATGGTGGAAGGAGAGAACCAAGTCCCAAAATGTACCTTCTTACCTCCGACTCAGGCCACTCTCCCATGCGTGCACCCACATGGGCATGTGTGGGTCCCCCTCCACCCCCCCAACACACAAATAAATGTAAGTCTTTCAAAGTTTCAAATAAACTAGAACACTAAAGAGTTATCACATGTGATGGTTTTAAAAGGTACTGTCACTCATTTAATGGCATTTCAGGGTCCTTTGTTGTCATGTTTCAATGCTTCCTTCGTGGTGCAGGGTAAAAACAGATTCCTTGGCCCATTTTTCAAGGCATGACGTAACAGCCATCCAATGAGAAGGTCACATTCCCTTAGCATACCAGGTCCCTTTTCAGTGTGTGACAAAAGAACAGCAGGCCAACAGCAAACAAGAGCCCTGTGTAAGCTCCTCAGTGACCAGCATTCACAGAAGGCAGGCCTAACAATGACCAGCATTCACAGACTCCGCACACGCTAACGCCCCGGCACTCCGCATCCGCAGGAATGGTTGCAGGTCCAAAGATGGAGGGAGTACGGGGTCGGTTCATTTCTTTCCGGAAATTTAAGAACATTTGTAGAATTCTGGCTAGCTAAGAAATTGCTAGGGAATTTTGTAGTAATCTCAGATATCAGTACTGTGTTTAAAGTTCTTTTTAAAGTTTTAGTTTTATGTGTTCCCTGCATGCTTGTCCCCATACATGTGTGTCTGCTGCCTGCAGAGACCAGAAGAAGGCATTGGCTCCCGTGGACCTGTAGCTACCGATGGTTGTGAGCCGCCATGTGAGTGCCGCGAACTGAACTCAGGTCCTCTGGAAGAGCCACCAGTGCTCCTAACTGCCGAGTCATCTCCCCGGTCCTGTTAACCGCATGTGTGGAGTGGTGCATAGTTCTGGTTCCTAGGAATACAATGAATGCAGTAAACAAGATGCCCCAGTTCTGAGGGTGTTGAGAGCCACTACTGTTCACGTGCCGGCTTGTGCATGTTCCTGTGTTGCAGTGCCTTTTCTGCCCCAAATTCCCAGCAGCCACTGCTTTCCATTGCCTGTTAAGAGGAGAGTGTGCCATGTAGCATCGCTTCCCTCTCTCCTAGAGTGCTGTGGGGCCTCGTATTGCTTTTTGCCCTGTGGCATTTCAGAATGTGTGGCTCCATTCAATACTGATGTACACTGACCTATTCCCAGGCTTCCCTGGTTATCATTGCGTTTCTGTAAATACCCACGTGTAGTATTTATATGGACCCCCCCCCTCTCTCTCTCTGTCTCTCTCTCTGTAGCTCAAGGCGTTTGCCCCCTGTACCTGCTAGCCTAGGGTACTCAGCAGTCTCATTGGCACCCTCATGTAAGGTGTCACAGGGCGACCAGGTCAGAACAAGATGCCCAGCCTTTTGCAGAACCCGGGGATCATTCCAGACTTTCCCCCTCACTTATCTTTGTGTGTCCCATCAGCGAAGCCTTGCTCAGGCCCCAGACTCCAGCTTACCCCACTGTGGCCTTGCTGTGCCCTGCTCTCTGCTGCTCTGCTCAGTCTGGCTCTGTGGACTTGGTGTGTGTGCCACACACTCTCCTGCACGTCACTTATTTGTTCATTCGATGTGTTGTTGCTTGTGTGACAGACTTACTTTTTCAACGTGACAAGAGGTAATGGTATGCCTTTAAGGTATGTGACACGGTGAGGGTTTCAGACTACATGTTCATCATCTGAGTGGCATTTCCAGGGGACAGAGTGATAGAGAGGAACAGTGCAGCAAACGCCTCAGGGCTGGAGAGCCAACTCAGCAGTTAGCAGTACTGGCTGCTCCTCCAGAGGACCTAAGTTCAGTTCCCAGGACCTGTAACTCCAGCTCCAGGGAGTCTGACGCCATTTTCTGGCTTCCATGGATGTCCACACGTGTGTGCTGTGCACTCCCACATTTTATAAACTCTCTCCTATGCCACATGTAGCCGACTCTTTCCCTCAGCGTGCTCAAGTCCAATCAGTCATCGTCACTCAGGTCTTAGCCCGAGTGAGATGCTCCCCATCCACCCTCTTCAAGGGAGGGCCTTTTCTTGCGTCCTCCTTAGGGATCACAGCACCTGGGTAGTCTTGTCTGGCATTTCAAGAGTTTCTTTAGTAAAGCACATGCTGTCCCTAAACACACTTACCAAAGGCATCAGCTGTGGGAGGAGCAGATCCTGTGGCAGGCCCTGGACGGAGGCCTGCATTTATGTCTGCTGCCTGTCATGCAGGACTCGAGTTCAGACTCTCATTAGGCTGAGATCGGAAAGCCGGACGTGCAGGAGACCTCTGTCCTCAAGTCAGATAAGGCTTAGTTTTGCTCATAGCACCTTTTTATTTTTTACTATGCAACAGTAGTGGCCCTAACAGAAATACTAAAAACCATAACCAGCATTTCTTCAAGGTACAGTGCGCCAGGCCCTGTTGTGACAACTCTGCTGGGTGATCTGGTGCTAACCTATGTTTCTCCTGTGGAGATAGGTGTCATTTGTCTTTATTTTGTGCCTGTGGGAAGAGAAAGGGAGAGACAGACAGAGACAGATAGACAGGTGAAGGCAGCTCTTAGGGACCAGTGGGCTTGTGCAAAGGTCACCCCACAGCCACCCTTTGTAGGTGTCTGTGTCACATTCCCCACAGCACACTGCTGTGAAGATGAGTGAGCATTGTCATTGGCCTGTCTGTATTTATTCATGTTCATATTCTTCATGTTCTGCCCTTTGTACCAGGTGTTGGTAGGTGCTTGCTGATTGCTGAAGGTTAGCATTCTTTCCTCGTGGAGTTCCACGCAGACTTGTATAACTGTTGTACTGGCTGTTTTATTTATAGTTTCCTTCAGAACTATATTTACAGCCATAAAAAATGTTTTCTTTTTCTAAACATACAGGTTTTCTTCTTGCTAAGTATAGATGAAGAGTATATGTTATACATTATTAAAACATATACTGAAATGTCCTGTAGGAAGGTCAAGCTTTAAAAAAAACAAAAAAACAAAACCAGGAAAGAATTCATAGTGTGGGAGGAGAATTGCCGATCACTTCCAGGTCTAAATAGTTTTACGTCAGGTATAAGGTGGCCTGGAATCACAGAGCAGTACCTACGAAAGGGACGCATGGGCCGAGCAAAGGGAAGTCAGCTTATGGGGCTAAACCTGTGACGTCACTCTCTGCTTAGGATGGCATAGGGGACGGGGCTGGCGCACCCTCACTCCCCTTATACCTAGTTGTGCACAGTAGTTACTCGGACATTTCTCTTGTATTTCATAGATATTCGGCAGAAGCAGTACTGTATTAAAACTATGTTTTCGCCGGGCGTGGTGGCGCACGCCTGTAATCCCAGCACTTGGGAGGCAGAGGCAGGAGGATTTCTGAGTTCGAGGCCAGCCTGGTCTACAGAGTGAGTTCCAGGACAGCCAGGACTACACAGAGAAACCCTGTCTCGAAAAATAAAACAAAAACAAAAACAAAAACAAAAAAAAAAACCCTATGTTTTCAAGTTAAAAGAGCAGTAACCTTTTGCTGTTGTGATTTAGTGATCTGTAAATATCTACCATTACCGCATCCACAGAAGCATCTCTTACATGTTGCGTAGTAAACTGCCATCTAGAGATGTTCAGCCTTCAGTTTCCATTGCTCATGAGCCTGGGAGAGAGCAGCATCTCCACACACAGGCTGCTGGCCACAACAGACCGCAGAACAGGCAGGCTGAGGCAGGACTCGTAAGAGTAAAGTGTGTGATCTATGCCCTTAACTGTGTGCCAGCACGGAGGAAGAAGTCTTAAAGCAAGAACAGAGCAGCTCTATTTCCTGGTCACTGACTGGGTCTAAGATGCTGTCCCCGTTGGCTTCTCTGTTGCTGTGGTGAGAACTGACCAAATAAACATAGGGGAAGAAAAGGTTTATTTCAGCCTTCAACCCATCATCCTGAGAAGTCAGGGCAAGAGCTCAAGGCAGGGGCTGAAGGAGATGTGAGCAAACCTGTGTTCACCCAGTGAGAGGCCACAGCATGGATAACAACAGTCTGCCTTGGGAACCAGGGAGCTTTATTGAGATTATATACAGGTTTAGGTACGCAGTGTGCTGTGTGTGTGCTGTGTCTTAGCAGGCATCACTAGCTGATCACACAGCCCACATTTCGTCAAGCTCACATTCTTGGAAAGCTCAGCAGAATGCGGTATCCTATGATCCATGATGCGAGCCCTGTGTTCTGTTCCTGCTCTGCCGCGTTCTCAGCCAATCTAAGAGCTAGGATTCGTGACGAATGGCCAGCTCTCACAGTCCCCCTTCTTTACACAAGCTAAAGTCATCATAAAGTATAAAACTTTTCACCTGCCTTTTAAAAAACGAGAACCTGCTGTGCTTGTGGCACTCCAGAGATGAGGGTAAGGGGTCCCTTTTGTAGGACTGCAGATTGCTTCAGTCCGACTGCACGGGGCTTCTGAAGGCTGGGGTTCACAAGCCACTGCCCCATGACCCCCTTGTGCTGCGAGGCGGCCTTGCCCCCTCAGCTTCCCCTTGTAAACTCGATGAGCATCTTCTCTGAGATTTTAGTTTTGTCATATAATGGTTGTGTGTGTACATGGGTTAGTGTGGCATTTGGTAAAGTACTCATTGTAACACTCAGGCTTGTGTCTTATCCCATGAGATGCCATTTTAGAGTTCTTTCTTCCGGAAACAAAGGCAGGAGTATTAAAACAGCTGTGCCATTTGTTGGCTCTTAGGAAGCATCATGAACCTCAGTTATAATTTGTTTTATCTTAATTATTACTCAACAGACATTGAGATGCTGTTGAGTGAATATGGCCTCTTCTCCCTTCTGCCAAAACAAAACAAAATACCCAAACAAAACTAATACAAAATGAAATAACATAGAAATCTCAGAGAACTTCCCAGTTAGAATGAATATCCCAAAACACACTTCCATATAATTCAGAAAAAAGTCTGCATTAACAGTGTGTCCTAGCTCTTTCTAAGCAATCACAGTACTGTAGCCACTCTGCCTTTGCCCCAGAATAATACTTTTTTCTTTTTAAGGCTCTTAGAAATTCTTATCTTTAACTTTTCCCCCTATCTAGAAAGGCGTAGTTTTGAAAGCCTCAGCCAGGCTAAATGCAGTATTTTACTCACAGTGCACATCACCTGGAAGGAGATGACTGCCCGCACGTCCTACCCACTGCATCTTCCATGCCACAACTCAACAGGCAGCCTGTGGGCTCTGAATAATTCCTAGGTAGCAGCAGGGTGCGGCCAGTCTTCATTATACAAACTGGCTGAGAAGTCTTGGCCAGCCTACAGCCGCCCAGTGATGCTGCTGTCTTGCTGGCTGGTGTGTTTTCTGATTTTTGTTTTGTTTTGTTTTGTTTGTTTTCCAAAGTTTATTTTGAAAGCTCTGCCTTACACATATTGGTGTATGAGTACTTCACAAGATGGCTTTTCTGACTGAACACGAGTCACCGGCAGCTCTGAGGATGGCCTTAGGAATGCTTGTGCAAGGTTACACAGTAGCTTGGTCAGCTTCTGTAAGGGAACATGCCCAGGAAGTGGTCATGTGCTGGCTCTGCTGTGTGGTGAAACCTGTTGGTGGATTCACAGCTGTGAGTCTCCCCAGAGCTGATCGATCCCAAGAGCTATGCAGATTTGAAATCCTTCATGTTGTCTTAGTTGTCAGGCATCATTATTCTGAAACTGAGTAGATGACTCGGAAATAACCTATTATGCACCCATGAAAACCACATAGTAAAATTTTGTAATCTCACAAGACTGGAAGTCAAATGAGTCCTTTTGAATAGACAATTTAAAAGTCCCACGTCACGAACCGTGTCAGGCTGGAGCTGAGTCACTTCTTTTCGGGTCGTCTGTCATCAGACAGTAGTGTTCATTTGGGTAGGCCTTTAGAAGCGAAAACCACAAGCTCCTCATGGTGTGCTTGGACGGAAGACAGCTGCCCACTCTTGGGCTCCAAGCATTTCTGACACTGCCTCTTTGTACCAAGAGAACCCGTGAATCCTGCTCCCGGAGTTTGCCATGCTGGGCTGGGGAGGGGCGAGCCAGTTTCTCATATTGTTCTTCTTTGGATAGGCCTTCAACAATGGCTAAAGCCAGGTTGTGGTGTATGCCTTTAGTTCAAGACCTACCTGGTCTACATAGGGAGCTCTAGACAAAGTGACAAGATGAAATGTTATCTGAAAAAATAAAAAAAATAAAAAAGTGAGAATCACTTAGGAAACCGGAAAGAGCTCAGTTATCTGTTTAGCAATGCCACTGAGTTGCCCCTGGGTGGAGAGAGCCAGGCTAGTGTTTGCAGCTTGCATTCTTATGGACAGTAGCAGTTCTTGTTACATTGCATCGAAGGCTGCACTTAGTAGGTGCATACTGATTTCTGTAGTCAGGTTGACCGTTGAACTATGGAAGCCAGTGGGAGAGTCCATAGGGACCCCGCTGCCTCTGTAAGTCTCCTGTGACTATAAAATTATTTTACAACAGACTTGTTTGCACACGCTATTAGAAATAGTCCCTTCCCTCTCATATTAAGAAAGGTTTACCTAAGGAAAACTGGAGATGGTAAAGCATATTCTGACGGCTAGTCTCAACCCTTAAATTTGAATTTCTCTTTGATATGAATGAATGTCTACATAGTCATCATAGAACTTCATTTTTATTTGAAAATAAAAAGGAGAAGAAAAAAACCCATGGAGTTGAGATCAGGATGCAAATACCTGAGATATGTGGCCTAAAGTATTTTTAAATTCTTCAAAGTTGAGACTCCAACATTGTTTCTTTATGTTTGGGCCCCTTTCTGTCCCTCACTCTCTCACCTCCCCTGTCATCTGTCTGCCCCAGCAGGAGTGACAGTTCCACTTCTGTGGCAATGGGAGTACTCACTCAGGCTGAGAATGATATGGGAGCTCAGACTGTCTGCATATGTCAGAAAGGCAAGAAAACTAAACATCGGAAGAGCTCTGTTACAGACTACGACAACTAAGGGCTGTTGGAGTGAAACGGTCTTTCTCTGCAGTTTGCCGGTTACACTGTGACATCACTGGACTTACGCTGCGGCTGTGACTGACATGAAGAAACAGCGCACACACAGTTCTGACTGTCACAATATATGTGGCTTCCTGCAGAGCAAACCAAAGCAGCTGAGTTTGCAGGCTCGCTCAGCATTTCTTAGCCTCTGCAGTGCACCCACTGTGGCTCGGATAGACCTGGGAAGTTCTTTAATACCCCACTTGGGACGTGCTAGTTACTTAGGGCGCTCTCCAACAGCATCAGTGGGAATCAGGTGGCCCATCGCTGGTGCTATCTTTATTTTGATTCTGTTTCCAGTGTGGTCTGAACTTACTTAAATATAGCCAGTTATTTAGTCTTTCTGAGTGACCTTCCCTAGCTTCCCAGTGAGTTTTTGTTCTTTGGTTTGGTTTTGTTTTGGTTTATTCCATCCTCCTGTCCCTGCACACATGAGCTAAGTTACAACCTCAAATATTTTCTAATTTATAAATAGTACTTTTTATCAGCGTAGTTCCTATTGTTCTTACTAACTCTAAGATGTAGCATTTGTAAATGGTTCTGATCTCTTTAGATTGTTGAGCCTCAAATTTACTTTCCCAAGATTTTATATTCAGTTACTCATTAAAAAAAATCTCAAACATATTGAAGCAAATTGCTTTGAATACAGCATAGTATGATTATCTATTTATTTAGCCAGTTAGCAACAGTCTTTTTTCCTTTCGTTTCCTTTCGTTTCCTTTCGTTTCCTTTCGTTTCCTTTCGTTTCCTTTCGTTTCCTTTCCTTTCCTTTCCTTTCCTTTTTTTTTTCTTTTGAGAAAAGGTCATCTCATTCCAGCCTGCCCTGGAACTCACTATGTAGCACAGACTGGCCTCACACTCGTAGTAATCTTTCTTCTAAATGTTGGGATTACAGGCATCAGGCACCTCTCTTGGTTTTTTCAGTGTCGTCGCAGTGGCTCCTGTTGTGCTTACTCTGATGCGTATACCATACCGCTCTGCTCTGAAGACCGTGCAGATGCCGTGTTGTGTAGGGCAGACCACGTGGTCCATTCACATCACTGCTAGGCTGGCTGGGATTTAAGGTCTTGCAACACTAACTGTTGTGCATTCTTCAGGAGACTGTGGTGAGGGTCCCACTGTGTGAAGTGTTTAGTCGCTAGAGGAGTCAGTTGTGTCTGTTGCTGTCAGTCATTATTAACACTGAATTTTCCACTGACATTGGCCTCTGACTTTGTTTTAGTTTCTCTAGGGACATAAGGACTGTTTTTCCTAAGATTGTATTAGTATTCACTTTATTATAAAACGATTTCTTTATATCTTCTTAGGCTAATTCTGCCCAGGTGAAGTGAAAAGTTAGGCTTGGCTATGGGGATTCTATATTTAAACCTTCTTCCAACATTGGAATCTATTTTGATTGATTCTTTCCCTTAGTAAGCAGTTTCCTTTTCTTTGTAGAACACAATAGGCATGCCTGCATCCCCCTCTCTCCTTCAAACCCCTCTTCCTCCCATATATATATGTATGTATGTATATATATATACATATATATTTGTAATATAGTTTATATAATATATAGTATATCACACACACACACACCTCATGGATTGTTCTGGAAGTTTTGTTGTTCCCTTGAGCTTGCAGCAAACACTTGGAGGACAGTTCTGCCCATTTGCTGCATTTATGAATTATGTAGCGGCTTTGACTTCTCCTCCTGTGATCTCATTCATCAAGTTTGTTTGTTCATCAAGTGTGAGTTTGTTCCTTACTGTTGCTCTAAGTCAAGCTTGTGAGCAGTGGCTTAAGTGTTCGGAATAAGCACTTCTTGAGAAAGCGTCAGCAGATTAATAACGAAAGATGACCTCTTCTCACTAAGGAAACGTGCTTCATGTCTGCATTTCCTCTCCAGTCAGTATTTCAGTGAGTGATGGTGTTAAAGCTGGCCTGCTGCTACGGGCTGGAGGTATAGCTCAGGGCTAGAACATGTACCTAGCATGAGCAAGGCAAGCACACGCACACGCACACACGCATGCACACACACATACACACACATGCATACACATGCACACACACATTCACACATGCACACATATACATACACACGTGCACACATATACATACATGCATACACACATGTACACACACATACACACGTGCATACACACATACACACACACGGGGGGAGAGTGCACACACAGTCATTTAACACCCATGCTTTGTGCCTTTTTTTCAAATCAAAATGTGGTTAAATTTATAATGATTGCTACAAATCATAAATGTTGTTTCCCATCCCTCTGTCCCATTGTATCTCTAATGCTTATCGAGAAATGGGGAAAATAATGATTTCCACAAAGGTACCCATTTATTTTCAAACATTAAAGCATTTCCTAAAAATCTACCAAATTCTATGCTGTGTAACTCAGGACTTTAAAAGTGCATTTGTAACAAGGTTTCTTAAAGTTTGTTTTCCTAAGTAGGGTTAAAAAGCCTATTTGATAGGTACACTTTTAACCCGGTAGGTTTAGTAAATATACAGAGAATTACTCTTCCTCACAGGGTTGGGAAGAAATGAGCTATCACACAGCAGCATGTATGCTGTTACTCAGTGTTAAAAGCCTGAACTTGTCAAGCTAAGCAGAGCCATGTGCATCTTGGTTTGTTTTTGTGGAATCGCCATCAAGTCTTTAGTGATCCCATAACAACCCTTCCCGAGGGAGTGGTCAGTGGGGAATAAATACTCAGACAGGAGGTGGATATCACGCCAACTGTTTTATTTTACTTGTACTGTGTTTGGTCAGTTCTCCAGAGACTCTCTACTTTTGGGTCATCATACTATTCTAAACATTTAAAATAAGATATTCAGGAGCTCTGTTTGGTAATGGGTGTGGTCATTATTTCAGGATAAGGCAAACAAATATGATGTTCTGATTAGAAAAGAAGTAGGCCTGCCTTTAATTGTGGAAAAAGTTGATGATGTCCACACAGGAGCAGAGCTGAACCATTGAGTGGCCAATGTTGTAGAACACAAATTATACAAAATCATTTATTTGTATTGGTAATCAGTTTCTATTAGCAATGAGCAGACAGACATTGAATATTCAAACAAGCAGTTTTCTTTACAGAGTTCTGCAACATGTGGAGTACTTAAAAATAAATCTGATAAAACCAGAGTCAAAGCCTATGAAATGCTAGTGCAGAGTTGAAAAAAATTTAGAGGAAGCCCCAGTAAAGAGAGAGATGTTTACTGTGGTGGTTTGAATGAGAATGGCTCCTGTTGCAACTGTTTGGGAAGGGTTAGGAGGTGTGGCCTTGCTGAAGGAGGCGTGTCACTGGGGCTGGGCTTTGAGGTTTCAAAGAGGCCATGCCGTTCTGTTAATTCTCTTTTCTCTGCCTCCTGCTTGTGAGCTCTTGTCCCAGTGCCATGCCTGCCTGCCTGCAACTGTGAGCCACCATTAACATTTTCTTTTATGAATTGTTTTGGTCACAGTGTCTCTTTAAAGAAATAGAAAAGCAGCTGAGATGCATATGATGGAAAGGTCAGGGAAAAAAGCAGTATTGCTAATGATTCCATTCTGTCCAAAAACAATCCATGGCTTCATGTATCCTGGATGAACTCTCAGAAGGATGTCCTGTGGAAATTGACCATCTGATATTAAAATTCATATGGAAATGTGAAGAACCGAGAAGAGTCGAAACAACTTTGGCAAAGAACTAATCTGGAAAACTGAAACTACCTAATTTCAAACTATATTAAAGCCTGTGATCATCAAGGAAGTGTAGAATTGGCATCTGTAGACGAGGGCCATCTAGAGAGCAGACTTTGGGAGAAAGATTTCACTTGAGGGAGAGGGCTATTTTTTTCAAGCACTAGAACCGGTGGATGTTTGTCCGTACAGAAATCAAAACGAAAGCACCTCAGCCCAGACTTTGTAACATAACAGATTAATTCAAAGGTAAAGATGTAAAGACCCTTTAAAATGTAAAATTTGCAAACGTCTAGGGGGGGAATCTTTGTACCATTAAAATAGGCAAAGTTTTCTTACAAATGACACCAAAAGCAGGATTCATAACCAGGCGCCGTGTACGTCTCAGTGATCTGTGCTGAGCAGGCAGCACCCGAAGGATTACCACAGGTTCAAGACCAGCTTGATCTATATGGTGAATTCTAGGTTAGCTTGAACTACAGAGTGAGATCCTACCTCAAGCAAAATGAAACAAATCTCCCCCTCTGTAATATGAATATTAATATACTTGAATATTGTTATATTAAAATAATTTGGACTTAATGACAATATAATGCTTATTCAAAAAACATTGTTCAGAGAATGAAAAGGTAAGTCGCAGATATCTGCCAGTGCACTCAGAATGTATTAAGAACTTCGCAATATCTTTAATTTAGATAATAGACAACCTGATACAAACACACAAGTATTTGAACATTCATAGATGGAGATAAGGTAAAAGCCCTGGCAGTGGGTCTGGAGCAGCGAGGCTGTACCTCAGGAGCCTGGACAGAAGTAATAGGACCCAGCACCTAAGGTTGTTGTGAGACCACAGACTTCAGAAGACAATTCGAGACTAGACTAAGCATTGTGCAATATTAATATTCCATGTGGAGCGATCATATCATACCAGGCAGTAAGTTTTCGATGAACAAAGCCCTGTCTGCCATGTTCCCCAAACTCACGCCTGCTGTGGCGTTTACATGATCACCAGCATAAACATGTGAACAGCATAAACATGTTTTCAATAATTTGAATTAGTGCTGGGCATGGTGGCACACACCTGTAATCCTGGCATGAGGAGTCTGAGGTAGAATGAGTTTGGGGGTAGCTTGGACTGTCCTCAGACCCTGTCTCAAAACATGTTCTGCCCCTTCAATTAAAGGACCACTCAGGTAACAGCTAGTATCTTTCAAAGGTGGGTTGTGGATAAGGACTTTTAAAAGGAAGTTGACATATGTTCTGGAATAATTATAAATTATTGTATTTATATGCTTAGAGTTATATGGGAACTATACAAAATATTTCATTGTCATAAATTTATTATCTTTATTTTACTTTGTGTATATGAAATCTTCCTTGAAAATACTTCCTTTGAGAACCATAATGTAACTGTCACCCGTATTTCTTTGACTAATTTTAGAACGCAGTTAAGTCCTTGGGAAAGTCACTTATGTCACCATTGAAGAATGCTTCCAAAATAGATTCTCACTTAAGTTCCCATCCCAAGCTAAACCCACAGCAGGTTCTGATAAACTCGAAGATGGAATAACTTGTATTTTTCTTTCTCCTTCCACACAGGCCCTCTGGTCCTGGCGGCGGGGTCATGTGGTGGATTCTTGGCAGTCAGCAGTCTGCGGAGCTCTTGCAGGTGCAGGGGATTATATTGTACTGGGAAAGACTGAAGTGGGTGTGGGTGGGGGGAGAATGTGACAACGCCAGCTGTGCAAAACAGCATTCTCCAGGAACTCTAGATTGTTAGATGAAGACAGCGTCACTGCTGTTTACAGAAAGAAGTGTCTTAGAAAAAACCCGTTAGAAAAAAAAACCCGCTAGAGGTGTTTACTTGAATGACAACCAATTTGTCTTTGACAAATTTCCCCTTTTCTTTTTATCTTTATTAAAGTTAAAACCTCACTCGGGCCCTTGGATTATCTTACGAGTAATTTATAGAGCCCTCCGTGGGAGTGGGGGTGCTGCACAGCTGTCTGCTGGGAGCTGTGCTGTGGGAGATCCGAGATTCACAGCCCATGTGACATGTTTGACAGTGCAGGAGATTAATTACGATCAGGGAACCAGGGGCTACTCCACAGCTTCCTGCAGGCTGAACTGCACGGGACAGGAAATACAGCCTGTGAACATCTGGGCATTCTGGAGGCATTAAAGCAAGAGGAGAGTTCGGCGTGCGGTGTCGTGCTGTCCATCATTAAGTCCCGAGAGCACAGGTGCTAAGTTCAGACCCTAAGAGAGGATCTGTTTGCCGTTACAAATACAGGCAGCTGTAGTTGCAGTAAAGCAGAGTGGAATTTGGCCAGAGACTTGTAAGGTGTTTAGAGGCATTGCTGGGGAACGGATGGGCAGGTAGGTTGGAAGATCAGCAGCTTTAGGGGAAATGATTCTTTTCCAAATTCTATACCAGTTGTCGGATTTTATTTATTTACATGTAGCGATTAGAACAATAGAAATCATACGTTTTATAGGCTCCTTTGTTAATAGTTTAACTCTAAGTTGTGGAAGTAATCACCAAAACTAAGAGTTTTCCCTGGAGACGGGGTCTCAGCGCACACGGGTGGAGAGGGTAAGGCCCCCATACCCGACTCGTCTGTGGCTGGGTTAGAGGAGGAGGGGGTCTTAATTCATTTTCCAGAGGTTAGGATTCTTTGCTACCTAGCCCTTTAGAGAAGTTTATTTTTGCTGACTGTCTGAACTGGACAAGGACCGACCAGGGGATAGTGCGGGTGGGGTTGGGTGCGGCCCGCCGAGTAAATGTTACGGGAATTTAGTTGCCCTGGACAAGAAAAGCCACTTCTTGGAACTGAATACTTTTAAAACAGTGGTTCTCAACCTGCCTAATGCTGGGACCCTTTATTACAGTTCCTTGTGTTGTGGTGACCCCCACCCCACCCCATAAAACTATTTTTGTTGCTACTTTATAACTGTAATATTTCTACTGTTATGAATATACTGTGGATATCTGTGACTTTCTGATGGTCTTAGGTGACCCCTGTGAAGGGTCATTTGCCCCACAGGTTGAAAACCACTGCTCTAAAACTTGTCCATCTACACGTAAGGAATAAGCATGTTCTGATATAGCCCCCAAACCATGAATTCAGAGAATTACATACCGATACATTGATACTATATGTTTGGGAAATGACCTTTGCTGAGGACTGCTCTGCATGACACATTTGTCAAAGGGGACAGTTTCTGTCCCACTAGCTCTGTGGTAGGGACCGTGAGGCTGGGCTGGGATTGTCTGGAACCTAGGCTGGGCTTCTGTCTGACAAGTGACTGAGTCTCTGGTTTGACCCCAGTTCCTGGAGAAGATGTTGGGCTCTCCGAGCCATAGCATAGCAATAATCACTCCCCCACTCGAGGGATCCGGTGATACCATTGTGGTGGCCCTTGGWGAGCTGTAGAACTGAACAGCTGTAAGGAGCCATTGCTCTTCCAGCACGAAAAAAACAACACCCCCCCCCCCCGGAAAGCTGGTCTCTCTTGGATGGCACTGGAAGATGCCATGAGCTGAAGTCACTGTGCAGTGTGGCTTCCTATTTGAGCCTATAAATGCCTAATCTCCCCAGCCATCTCGCTGCTTTCAGATCAGATGAGATTCTGCCAAAGAAAGGAATTGAAGACCTATAGGAGGAAAATACATTGTTAAAAGGTCTTCATACATTTGTAAGAAAAGATATACATTTTTGATTATTTGGGGGATGGACTACTTGGTATAAATGTTAGTCTAGAGAAACAAGATGAGTATTTTGAAAACATTGCTGCAGGATAAACATAATTTGAAAACAGTCCAAATTGAGTAAATTGGAGTTCTGCAAGAGTAGAGGGATTGCAGGCCTGGTTTGCACCGCCGGGGAGATGAAGAGTGGCCTCCTACCCACAGTCCTGTCCAGACACCCACACACTGCCTTATGGGCTCTTCTCATGACCAAGCTCGCCCGCGGTGAGGTCAGCTTTCATCTGCGCATGTGTTCTCCAAGTTTACACTGGCCCGGCCAGTGCCGAGGACCGAGCCTGCCATCCTCCGCCCGCTCCTGGGCTCCTGCTTGTTTCATAAGCTACTTGGCACAAGTACCCAAATGTCTCTTGAGATTGGAGGTGTTGATGGCTTGTCATGCTTAGACCTTCCCCTGGCTTTTGGTCAGGGTTAAAGTAAGGAACAAGAAAGACCTTGCCAGCTTCTCACTCTAGGCCCCGACTCTTAAATCAGTGATGTTGAGTATTGATGCATTTGCTGCCATTTTGGTATTCGGGTATCTTTTGATCAGTTTCTTATAGTAGAAACTTCTTACATTCTCTGAAGAGAGAAGCTATGAGGGAGAGACGGCTCTCTCCTCCTGGCGTGTAGCACGGAATGCAGGACTCAGGGTGTGACAAAGGTGAGACCTGGCCCAGGCTGTGCCTGCAGACYGAGTGTGAGGGGTACAGGAAGGAAGGAGGCCTTGCTCCCGAATGCCTCAGCTAAGAGGACCCAGGAACAGAGATGGCCGGGCTCCTGGGGTGGGCTTGGGTCTCCTCCCACTGCCCTCCTGTCCATTCCTGACGTCTGCTCTGAGGTGGAAAGGCGTAGCTGAACTTTCAGTAGAGCGCCCTAGGAGATTGGCTCACTTGGGAACGGTCTGTATTTGCTGTGCTTAAAGGTTTTTTCCTGTCTGATGTGCTAGTGTGTTCCTTACATTTATCCTGTAAGTAGAATATACAAAATACTACTTTTTATCTAAATGTTAAAGATACAAAGCTGTGCACTGTGTGAGTTAAAGCTCCCAGTATTTGAGGGACTTCAAGGTGATTTATTAATACACGAAATACAGATTCCGGCGAGGCAGTAAGATCCTATCAAAGCATGTGTGTTTTGAGTTCATCTTTCTTCCACACTATTTCATGGAGCACACATCTCTGGAGGATATGCAGGTGTCCACAGGAAAGGATGCTTAACCTCTACCTGTGGCCAGGGCAAGTTCGGCTTGAGCTAGCCAAATTTATTTATAAATTGACTTAGGGCAGCTTGTGAATATTTTTACACAAAAGAATGAAGTTTAATACTCAGTCTTATTTTAATGTGTTGTTGTATCAGAGTCCTTGGGTGTGGCAAGATAGTTTTAGAGGCCAGGATCTATGCAGCCTCGTTCCCAGCTCCATCCATTGCTACTGTGTGACAGTAGTGGGTACTAGTGATCCGGAGAGCGGCAAATAAGCGAGAGTGGCACTCACGCTAGCCTTTCCCTGCGCCTTACAGGGTCACCTTACATGCGTAGTTTGTAAAAAACGTAGACTCGTCTGGGGCACCCACTAAGCATGCTGAGTGCCTACTGTGTGCTCTAGATTAGAGATAGGAAGAAAAATCACCCATTCTYTCTGCCCATGTGTTAGCTTGCTTCCTGTTGCTGTGAAAAACACCAGAAATCAACGTGGGAAGAAATGGTTTATTTCAGCTCCTAGCTTTTCCTGAAGTCAGGACAGGAACTCAAAGCAGAGACAGAAGCAGAGGCCGAGGAGGAACACCGTTCAGGCTTGCTCGCCATGCCTCGCTCAGCCTGCTCTTGCATACAACCTAGGACCACCTGCCGAGGGGCGGCACTGCCCACAATAGGCTGGGCCCTCACTCGTGAGTGAGTCAGGCTTGCTTACAGGMCAGTGGAGGCAGGCAACTCCTCAAATAATGTTCCAGATGACTCCAGCTTGTGTCAAGTTAGCAAAGAACTAATGAGCACGGTGCAGCACTCTATGCGTTACTCCTCTCCTAGACCCTGCAGGAGCTCTTCAGGGATGAGAATCTGCCCCACGGTTGCCTGCGCTTCACAGAGAGCATCTGAGGCCTCAGGGACCAGAGCCGGAAGTGCTGGAGCTGGTCAAGCTTAGGAGCGGATCTCAGCTCTGCACCGAGCATGGCCTGTCCGAATGTTTTAAGATCTGTCTGTGTAGTGTGTGGCGGGTGGGGGCGGAGGCACGTGACTGCCATGGAAGCATGGGGAATCGGGGAGTCGAAGGGTCAGCACCCTTCTTCCTCCGGGTGGCTTCATGGCAAAGGCTCTTAACTTGCAAGCCATCTCGTTGGCTCACAGACTCAGTCTAAAGGACAAATAGTAAGAGGTTCTAGACAAAGGGGGCACTGACGAGTGTAAGGTGTGTGGCAGTTGTGGGTGACTGAAAATAGAACATAAACAAGTGGGTGGCCCTTCCCGCAACTGTCAGAAAGATGTCAGCGCAGCCAGGGTCACGGTAACAACTTCATTTCAGCCCCGTATTTAGAAAGATATTTGTCAGAGGTCAAATGCCCTTTTTGCTCGTACACCACAGTAGGGGGTGCCTGGAGCTATTTCTGGATCGGTCTGTGCACCCCCCACCCCGTAAACAGCTGTTCATCCCCAGGAGCCGAGCCTCCTGCAAGCCCTTTAGGGGGTTTTATTCTCCACTCCTCTGGCCTTTCAGGGTTTCAAATGCATTGTTGTACCAAGTGAGTAAAACATTGCCATCAAGCCTGGTGTGGTGGGTGTCACATACCTTTAATCCCAGGACAGGGAGGTGAAAGCTTGTTCTGTGGGTTCGAGACCAGCCTGTTCTACGTAACAAGTTTCAGGTTGGCTCCAAGTACAGTCTTTTTTTTTTTTTTGGTTTTTCGAGACAGGGTTTCTCTGTGTAGCCCTGGCTGTCCTGGAATTCACTTTGTAGACCAGGCTAGCCTCGAAATCAGAAATCTGCCTGCCTCTGCCTCCCAAGTGCTGGGATTAAAGGCGTGCGCCACCACCGCCCGGCTCAAGTACAGAGTCTTAAGACCTTGTCTTAAGCAAACAAAGCCGTGTAAGACCATAAACTGTAGTTTACATTAGCAATAAGATTTTGGGTTTCTTTGTCCACAGATAAGGACACTGTTAAAATCTATGGGCAGTTTGACATCACAGAAATCAGATGAGGAAAACGTGGGGAGTATGAGGGCCGAATGAAGCCAAGGTGACAGGGTTCTAAGGTGATGCAGAGAGGTTATAGGGAAATAAGAAAATTGTTTCATGAAGAGCTTGGCCAGTTAGCTTGGCTATTTATAGAGAAGTGCCCGGTGACACACAGGAGCCGACCCATCTGCCCTATCAGAACAGAAGCACCAAAGCTTTCTGGCGCTTCAAGACAGGTAGCCTGCAGAAAGGCTTGACCCCAGAGCCCTGGGAGCCGTGTGCTTCTCCCCCTGAACATGCACATCTGGCCACTGGCATGTGTCATGGACACATTTGGATTAGTGTACCGGGCGGTGCGAGAGCAAGGTGAGTCGTAGGCCTCACTTCTTAACCCAACTGAGTATCTGTCACCTTCTTGCTCCAGTACTGCAAAAGCTGTGAGGTAGGGAGATGAAATCGTTCATGTGTATCCTGTTCTCAACGCCGTCAAGTAGACACGATGGCAAATCACTTTGACAGGTGTAATCAGCCATAGAAGTGCGGGTTACTAACTAGTCTGGACATGTCACTGACTTCTGGGTCTTCCTCACACAGGTGGCTTTGCAGCTGCAGTGACTACACCTCTGGACGTGGCTAAGACAAGGATCATGCTGGCAAAGGTAAGTCTCACATAACAAGGCGCCGTATCTGTTAGCAGGGGCAGTTGTAAGGATCTGAGAACCTGCCGGACCATTAGTAACCCTGACTTTGGGAGAGTGGCTCTGTCATCGCCGCTGCACGCCGGCCGGCCGGCGGCTGTCACTGTGCCGGATCTGCGTGTGGCACGTTTCCGTTGCTCTAGCATTCTCCCAGCTGTGCTGTGGGGGTGGCACATCTGCGGGCCTCCGCCTGCTATTGCTGTTTTCAGATCTAAGACTTGAGAGAGGTCGACGGGCTTCATGTTCTGAGGAAGCCGATCTGCAGAGTCAGAACTCAGGGCCTGGTTAGCTCTGGCTAGACCAGTTAAGGCAGATGTCCAAATTGTTAAAATGAATAACATACCCGGACCATGTGTGCTCTCAAAGTGCAGTGCAGTAGGATGCAGAGGACCGGCCCTGAGGATGGGGTCCTTTTAAAGACAGACCCATGCGCGTGTAGAAGCCCCACCCCCACCTCCACCCCCACCCCCACTGGGCTTCCTGTTGAATTAGTTTCTGGGTGAGCTGTGAGAAGCAGCTCCCCCACCCCCAAGTATTTGTCATAAATGTAGGCAAGATTTACAAGCCAATCCCTGGGGGGGGGGGCAATCCTTGGATGGGGGTGAGGGGAGTCTGCTTGGAGAAGCAGGAGGTGACAGCCCTCTCCTTTCTCTATCTCCGCAGGCGGGTTCCAGTGCTGCTGTTGGGAATGTGCTCTCAGCCATGCATGGGGTGTGGCGCTCACAGGGACTAGCCGGGTAAGGACAAGGCGCCCTCCTGCCTCGCCTCCTCCCCACTGGCTCTTCCTCAAGGCTCTGCGCCTGCCCAGGAGGAACACTTTTCCCTTCCTTAGGCCGCATGTGGAAGATCGCACATAGCATTCTAGCCACATGGTTCTTGGTCTTGTCCTTGACGCTGCAAAAGTGTGTCAGTGTTTTGGCTGCCGCATTGACACGAATAAGCTTCCACTCACACAGCGTAGACTGCGAGTGAGTTAAAAGAAAGGGTTATGAGCAGTTGTAAGAGCAGTAAATATATATATCTCTGGAGCTACACAGATAGAGATCGTGGGGGCTGGGTTTTCAGTTGTGCCATCACCTTCCAGGCCAGCATGGTAGATGCAGTCTGTTTCTCTCTAAAGTGTTACCTAGCCCCTCCCTTCGCTGCCTGCTCCACAGGCATGGTGCTAGCATCTAGAGTGAGCTTGCTGCTCACGGCTGACCCCCTGTGAGGAGTAAGAACATCTTAGTCACTAATTTGGGTATTAATTTGACACTGAACAAAGAGATGGAGTGAGGGCTGGACAGGGTTGTGTGCCCCATATGCATTGTTTGGGAAGCCTCTTAGGGAAGTAGTGACTGGGCCCACAGAGGCAACAGCTGGTGACAGTGGCTTTTGACATCATGAAGGCCAGCTGCCAGATTCAGAGGTGACTTAGCTGGACCTCCGACTGTGGTGGTGTGGGACTGCAGCCCATTTGCCAGTGTTGAGAAAGTGGTGACAAGCAAGGGCACTGGCTGGGCCAGTGYCCCGCCATGGCCACTGCACACTGCTGTGTAGATGATGCAATAGCAGCCTTCCCTGTCCAGGCCACGGGACACCCTTGGCTACAACTGAGCAGTGCCAGAGGAGAAAGCAAAGCCGGCCAAGGGTGTGTGTTTGTTCTGACCCAGCCTTAGTGCTGAAAGGTAATTTGGGTTTTTGGCTCGCTTTCTGAGTCTCCAGTCTTGGACTCTGGTCACCTTGTGCCGAGCAGCACTGAACAGCGTGTTCCGGGCAGCAGTGGCTATGACTGAACATTCAGCAACTCCAGCCCTCGATTGAGCAAATGATCAGACCAAGAAACAAATGAGAACTGCTGGCCCCTTCCTGGGCAGGTGGCTCAGCCCCACTTCCTCTGTGRCAGTGCCAGATAGAGCCACCACTATCCGTGCCCCCTGCCCCGCACACACACCAGGCCTACCAAGTCTGCACACCTCCCAGCAGCCCCTATCACCGAGGAACCTGATGCTCTCTCAGAGGAGAGGGGGGAGCCATGCTGGAGGGCAGCCAGGTTACCCATGCTCCTCTAGACCAGAAGCTGCAGAGCGGTGGAGGTGCACTTGTCCTGGATGGCCCCTTGCTCATGTGTTTTCTTGAATATGTCCTTTATGCACTCTGCTGCTGGGAGCTCCTGCTCATCCTGTCACCTGTTGTCCCTGGAACACAACCTGCCCTACTCACAAGTCTGCCTGCAAGCACAGGTGGAACCCCTTCCCCCTACAGAGACTCCACGTTAAGGAGGCTGTGGTCCACTGGTCACCAATTGAGTGACACTGTAGCTGCTTCCGGCTGGGCAAACCGGGGGAGACTGACCTAGAAGCCAGTGGACGCTCATGGCCAGTGGTCTGCTGAGCGCAGTCTCCAGGCCTCCCTGGTATGGTATGGTAGGTGTCTTGTTTGCCACTTCCTGTGCCAGGCTAGCTGACCCGAGAGCCTCTGGGACGGGCGTCACCGTGGGAGCCCTGGGGTTGCTGCACAGGGTGGCCATGCGCAGCTTCCCGAGATTCAGACATCTGAACCCAGGTCCTCTGCTTGCACGGCACCCACGACTCCCATTATGATAAGTCCTTGTTTTTCCCCTCTGTTCTGCCCGCCAGAAGTGGGAGGGGCGGCTGATCACCCCCACTGGTTCTGTAGGGTGTGGGGGCTGTGTATCCAGCAGGGACTTCCTGCCGCTTTCTTAATTAGCATCCACTCAGCACAAAGGCTTTCCCACCTTTAAAAGGCTTGAGCGTTGTCATAATAAAACACTTGCCCTACACTAGAGCACACACGCGGACATCAAACTACTTGTGATAACTGGTTCTTTTCTTCTCCAGGCATAAACTTGGGTCATCAGTCTTGGTGGCAAGGGCCTCTTCCCACCGAGGCAGCTCAGGTTCTGGCTTTCTAAGTTTGTCTTTCTGTATACAGAAGCACTTTTCTGGGTAACAGGGTTTCAGTAGACATAAGATGAGGCTTCCTGTCTGTTGCTCCCTCACCCCCACCGCCTCTGTAGAAAGCAGTAATGTACAGCCTGGGATGCGCTCGTCAGCCCAGCGATCACGTGGATGGGAGCCTTTTATGGTCAGGGCTGCTTCTGTCTTGTTCTCTCAGCTGTGTGCTGCTCTGTTTTCACAATGCTGTCTCATCTAGCCAGGTGAGGTCATTAGTAGATTACTTCAGAAATGTCACAATGGATATTTGAAAAATTCCTGGGCATCTAGAGAATGGCTTCCTGACTCCACTGTGGTTCTGACCGGATTAGGGTTGGGACACCTGAGAGTCTTGAACTGACACTGTGAGGTGCTCCACCTTTACCGAAGTTATGTGACTCTGGTGTCCTTATTTAGATTGAACAAGAAAAAAAGGAATCCACAGAGATTCATTTCCTTCTCATAGAATCACATTTGTGGAACTCCAACAACAAAATACAACCAAGTCCCAGGACGAGCAAGCAGAACTGTTTAAGAATTTGCTTGGCCAGTCAGGTGCCCACTGCCACACACCCTTACCAGCCTCCTCAGATGCATCCCTGCCTCCTTGATTAGAGCACACTGTTGGGACAGTGGTTACTGTGTTAACCTGAGTTCCCAGATAGTGCAGCCATGCTAGTTTCTCATGCATATCTGGGAATGTTACTTAGTGATCTTCTGGAAGGAAGGAAAGACATTGTAAGTTTCTGTGGGTTTCACAAGTGGATGCACTGAAATGAGCAAACTCTGGGCAGTCTGGAACGTGACCATTTCCTGTCCCTAGGTTATTTGCAGGTGTCTTCCCAAGAATGGCAGCCATCAGCATGGGGGGCTTTATCTTTCTGGGTGCCTATGACCAGACCCGAAGCTTGCTGTTAGAGGTGGGCAGGAAGAGCCCATGAAGCAGACACCACCTGTCTTCGGATGACTGCTGTGTAGTCCCTGCCTGCCCGTCTGCCCGTGACGTGCTCCAGTGTGGTTCCCTGAAGATGACTGCAGAGTGCAGCTTAATGAAGGCGAAGCCCAGGCTGCCCCCAGAAACCATCCTTGATGAAACTCTGACCCAGTCAGTCCTCTCAATAAATACTCCTGTAAGGCTGAGGCCAGGCCCTTCAGAATTGTTTTGATTAGCGTCCTGTGCTTTCTGCTATCTACTGGAGTCACCAGAAAAGCAAGCTGGCTACAACTGGAGGGAAGAACCAGACTGGGAAAGGAAGGAGGCTTGGGGCAAGACTATGGTGTGGGCGTTTCTCCCCTGGCCAGTGCCTAGTGTGTAAGAGTATAGCTATGAACTGCAGGTGCATAGCACGCATTCTTTCTGGTAAGGAGGATGCTGTTTTTAATTACCCTTGTATTTCGCCTATAAAAACACATGATTATATTACTTTACAGCAAAAAGTGCTCAAAGTCCCTGGTGTGTGTGACAGACAGCAGGCAGCTGCAGTGCCAGTGAGTGGGTGGGCCCAAGTGATTTTCGTCAGGAGCATGGCTGAGGGGAGCAAGCCCCATGAGCAGCACTGTCCCTCCCTGGGGGCCAGCCGGAGCTGCGCCTTTGTCCTCCTGGTCTGTGCCAGCGGGAGGTGAGAGGGTCAGCATATTTGGGGAGCATAAGGCTTGACTAACCAACTCCATGTGGCCAAAACCAAAACAAGACATGAGCCATCTGAGGAATGTAGTGCCACTGTCTTTCTGGGCAACAGTGTGTAGTCTATGCTGCTTTGTCCAAGTATTCTCCTTTTGGAGAAACATTATTAGCAGAATAACTAAACTTATAAGAACAATGACTGCAGCACACACTTAGTATTTATAAATGAACCTTTATTAAAGACACTTTATGCCATTTGTTAGACACTTCAATATTTTACATGTTTTCAATGTACACTGTACCAAAATTTCTATAAATAAATAACTCTGTACATAAAAAGTAATACTTCCTCTTTCACATTGCCTCTCAGAAGCAGCAAATTCACATATTTTGTGGAAGTAACATTAATCATCCAACTGTGGAGAACAGCCTTCTCAATGTGCTTGCCCTGGCGCAGTGATGGCCCGTGACACTACACTGTGACCCAGGCCATCACTGTGCCAACATTCCCTCAGCTTTCTGGGGTTTTAAGGACCGAGTTTGTTTCTGTGTAGTCTTTACTGAATTACACATTGGCACTCTCAAGATGGTTAGCAACAGGGCCCCAAAGTGCAAATACACCTAGGTCTAGGACTCAAGGCTTGTGCAGTCCAAGCCCATTTTCACTGTGCAAGGAACAGTGTGGACAGGCCTGCTCTCAGGACTCAGCTGGCCCTCCCTGGAAGGAGACTTCTTCCTGTTCTCCCCACTGCGATTCTGTGTTGGCAGAAGTAAACTAAACCTCACTGTTGGAAAATCCATTGGCAGCCTCCACCTTAATAAGCTTCGAAGAACCACTGAAGGAGACAAGACATTTGCTTTTACCAAGTGAGTTACAAAGAAAGACGAAAGGCAGTGCTTAATTGTTCTGAGCCATGGCGTTTGGTGGATTAACAGCCCCCCATCTCGTCCTCAACTGCAGACCCGTGCACCCTGCTCTACAGAGGCTGCCAACACCACACCTGCATAGGTCTGGCCAGTGCACTCAAATCTGACCACCAAGTGCCACATAGCCAAGATGCCCTCCTTTCCAACCACCAGCAACAACTGATACGTTTTACCTGAATTCCAGCTGTGCGTTAAGGCACCAGAACGATTCCTGACCCTCTCCAAAATTAGACAGCAACCTAATGTGAAAATATCACCAAAAGCGGGACCCATGCGCTAAGGATTAAAATAGTCTCTGTAAAAGATATATAATATATATGAAATCTCTGAAAACTCTTATGTACAGTGGTATCAAATACTTTTTCTGCCTTTTGTACACAAATAGTCTCCTGCGTGTCTGTGCTCCAGGCGCCATGTCCTTCCGCCGACTGGCGCTCCACACGGAAGTCGAAACTGACCCAGGCTTCCCACAGCCTCTCCTGCCTCTTCCCTGTAGCGACTGCTTTGAAAGAGCTGAGGTAGATGAAGCCTAGCTCCTCGGTGCCAATAGCAATGGTCCCCTCCGTCTCCCAGTGACCTGTCCTTTCAGTGGTTCAGATTCAGGGCTGGAGTCACAGGCCTTGGGGAGGTGGCCATTGGAAACAAGCAAGTGCTGGGCTTCAGTAGACAGGACATCCTCCATGAGCTCCGGGCTGCCTGAAGTTAACGCAGGAGAAGGCTTTAGGTCCGTGCAGTCTGCTTCAGGTAACTTTGCTAACGTCCAAGAGGGATCTCCTGTTAAAAACAAAACGGAGGCCTRTGAGCCCGTGCACCCTAACCTAAGGGCTTGGCCGACCACTGACGTTCCTCTGACATTAGCAGTACATACCTTTCCCATCTGCAGATGCCACCTTGTTCTTCAAGGATGGCAGTATTCTGTCATGGTTACTTGGATAAAGCGACCCCCCAGAGAGGGTATGAGAGCCAGCCACAGTCCCACTGTAAGGATGGAGCGGAGAATATTCTCGGTCATGCTGCCTGAGCTCTTGACTGCTTGGTGTGCCTGGCTGCCCACTGTCTCTGGGCACAGGCTGGGGATGATAGGCTGGTTCCCTGGGCTGGCTGGTTGTGTCAGTACTGCAGTCACTGCATACAGCAGAGCCACTGTGTGCTGAGTGAAGAAGAGAATCAGAGGTCAACTGAAGTCTCCATTCCCTCTCAGAGGCCCAACTGGAAGATGACTCCTGTTTACCACTGCCTTTGAACCACCCTGTCCCTCCGTGGAATGTGTGCGTGGAGAGGAGCTAGACAAACCATGCCTTAGTCTTGTGTGCTTAAGTGTGCATGTGATATTAATTTAGAAGGCACACTCTGATCACAGGAAAATGAGGGAGGGGAGAGTAAAAGGAACGTTTTTAGGCGTCACATAGTAAGGAATGTTCTCCACAATTACACAGTAAGTCTTAAAGAGCCCTGGCAGCAGGGCTTGGGGAGGGCTCAGTAAGGAAAGCGCTTGCTGATCAGAAGGACCCGAGTTCAGGTCCCCAGTACTCTTGGAAATGCCAGGCACATGTGGCGGCCAGTTCAAGGGCACAGGGTGCAGAGGCAGGAAACTGGAGCAGGCTAGCAGGCTAGATAATTGCACAAGTTAGCTCTGGTTTTTAAGTGAGAATCCCTGCTCAATACACAGGGCAGAGAGTGACTGAGGATCCGCTGGCCTCCTGAAGGAGCACCCTAATGGACAGGCATGGGAGCCTAGCCAGGGCCTCTCAGAAGGCTGAGGACAGCCTGGTCTACAAAGTGAAACCTTGTCTGGACAACAGTCCTGGTGCAAGGGTAGGCCTTGTCTTGTAAGTTCCTTATATTAAGAAAACTCAGCCTGCAGCGCACCACATCATAAAGTTACTTACCTAAGAGACACAGGACTCTGAAATCAAACAAATCCTGTTTGTATTCTGAATAAACAGAGACAGCGTGCGACCGGTGGTATGCTGCTACTCTGGTTTACTAGGTCAACCCAATTTCAGCACCTGCTTCCTCTGGCTTGAGTGTCTCCTACCTGTGGTGTGTGGAGCAGCTGTCCTGTCGGCCTTCTCCGTCACCTTCCAGGGCTCTCTAGTATATCCAACACACAGTTTGGGCTGCCTGCATGGAGCGCTATGTACATCGACCTCTGGGAAGAGGCTCGGGTCTCTCAGACACACACCTGAAACAGAGCCCTTCCAACTTAGAAGCTGCTTAGATCGCTCAGCCTCATAGCCACCAGACCACTGCTTTTCCCCAGCACCTTGGCATCCACCAGGGATTGGTTCCTATGCTCCTCTGAGATGCCCAAATCCATGATGTTCAATCCTTTCTGTGAAATGCTATGTTTGCACATAAAGTGTACACCTTCTCTGATGGACCTTAAGTCATCTTCACTCACAGCTCCCAGTAACAATGTAAAATATCCATATGGTCAGTATAGACAGTTTTTCTTTGCTGAATATTTTCAGACTGTGGTTGACTGACTACCACATGTAAAGTGCCAAAATACTGTAAAAGCTATGGGCTGGTTTTGGGACCTGGAATGTCCTTTGCATATATTCTTTCTGGCAATCCTGCCTTGACCAGAAGACACAGTGCTAAGGCCAATGCAGGGACTTTCTAGAGGACCAAATGTTAAAAACACAGAACTTGTACACATCAGATCCAAAGCAAAATATCTACCAACTAAAGGCCGGGGTCACCAGATGTGACCCAGGTGCCCAGACTCCCCCGTGGAGAAGGCACAGCCTCATCCAGGACTAGGGCAGCTGGATCAACTGCTTCACTGTTCCTGGACTTACCATTGCTTTCAATGTGCCCATTGGCCTGGTGACCACCCTCAGCCCTGACCACAGTTTCCTGCCGGTCAGAGAGGGTTCCCTGAGAGGAGAGGTAGCTCGGAACATCTGGAGGCACAATGGTTTCATCTGCGAGGAGACAAGACAATAAAGTAACAGGGCTGCCACAACAATAATACAGATAACTCCTCACCATCACAAGGTCACACAACTGCACAGGAAGCTGTGCAGAATCCCTGCAGCGGCTTGTTAGCCTCCTTTACACCCTGGGGTGAAGTCACGGCAGGCAGATGGCTGATGCCAGGAGGAACAAGGAAAGGAAGGCCTAACTAACAAAGACAAGAGAGCCTGGGAACCATCCGATTCAGAACAGGCATAGCCCGGGGCCTCCGAACTGCCACAGAGACCACAAACTACAGAGACAGCAAGTCCTTGCATCTGGGAGTATTCACATTTCCTGTTATGTCCTTCAGAGCTAGCATTCTTTGGGGGGTGGAGGGGTAGGAACCCCAAAGTCTCAACTCTCCAGGCAGAATCATATTCTAAAACATCCTAGACACATTTTAGGTTCTAGGCAAGCCCCCAGCCTGCATCATTTACCTCGGGCTGCAGCAGTGTCACCCGCCTGCCCCCCAAGCCTGCTATGCTGCTGACCTGTGTTCGTGACGCTGTACTCCTCACTCTTCTTCCTAGTCTGGTAGATGATGCACACCCACACCAGCGAGGTCAGGACAATGCTGCACACCACAGCAATGGTGAAGATGCCTACGGTGGTCCCGTCCTTGCGGCAGCCGGGGGCAGGTAGAATGCTCAGCTGGCTGTGTGCCCGCTCCGTGCCCAGGGGATTAGACATCTCACAGGTGTACCGGCCTGCATCCTCTATCGCCACATTCTGGACAACCAGCAGCTGATTGCCTGGAGTGAAGTGGTGCCGCTCTGTGAGGCTCAATGGGCGGCCTCCCTTAAGCCAGGTGATGCGTGGGGTAGGGCTCCCAGTCGCTTTGCACTGGAAGGCCACGGTTTCGCCTACAGTTACCACACGGTCTTCCAGGGGCAGTGCCAAGGATGGAGTTTCTGCAGGAAGACAGTGGAAATCGCACATTTATTCTAGGGGTCTTGCTTGCTGGAGGTATACTTGTTTTCCAGACAGGAGACAATCCCATGTTGTAGTCTGAGATCTTTTATTGGAGCACCAAGCTTTTCAGAAAGCCGAATGTGATTAAATCCTTGCCAATCTCGGAGTAGCTCAACAGAGCAAAGAATTAAAGCCCTACCCATCCCAAACTGTCCTGCTATAGACCTGTGTCACTATTCCCGACCAAGATCATAGCCAAAACATACACACACACACACACACACACACACACACACACACACACACACACACAGAATTCTTTCTCAGACTAACATACTTCCATCAAGAATGAATTAATTGCTCTGTCTTTTATGAGCCAGAACTACTTCTTAAAAGCAGTCCCAAAATTCAAACTAAGTAGTAAGAGTGTACCACAGGTACTCCAGAAAGCAGGTCCCCATAATACCTGAGTTGAACCCCCACCCCACTCTGCCACGCAGTCGGTAGCGAACCTAGGACTGTCAGGGTAGCGTTCGCTGAAACAGAGCCAGCCGAGTTCTGGGCGGTGCAGCTATAGACCCCCATGTCGTCTACTTTCACGTCAGTGATGAAGAACACATCGTCATCTGGCATAACGTGCATGCGTCGCTCCCGAGCTGCAGGGAAATCGGTGCCTCCATCCTTCTGCCAGGCAATCTGAGGGTTAGGGTGGCCCGTGGCAGCGCACTCGAGGCGGGCTGTGGTGCCAGTCCGGATGGCAATGTCATGGGGTATTTTGGTGAATGATGGCAGCACTGGAAAGAACACAGGCAAAGCTGTACGGAATGGCTGCGCACACAAGGAGGCTCCTGGTACAGACCCACTGCGCCCGGCTCTCCCCGGCACAGACGCAATCCTGCACCATCTCCCTTAACACCTTCCTGTCGCTATAGGCTGGGGCTAACTACTTGGCTAGGGCTTCTGATGGAGCACTCTGCCTCCCGAACCGCCACAGTAGGTACTGTGTAGGGATCCTCCAGAAGTAAAGGGCTGGTGCTGCCCTGCTTTAATTAGCTCTCTGGAGAGATCTGCTATTAGGGGATAGCTGGATGCCTTCACCAGGGAGGAACCATGGGCTGGCTCAGCCACTGTGACTGGGGTCTATGGGGGCTACATTACCAGCCACACCTAGGCAAAAATATGTAGTTCTTTAGCTTCTGTAGCTTTAGTATCAGGGCTGACACAGTGGACAGCATCCAGACGTGATGTCTGAGCTCCTGTGGTGGAGAGTCTAACAGCTACCTCAGTCTCCAAGAAACACTCTGGCCTTGTGGAGCAGAGGCAGAGTGTTTCGTGGTGGTGTTCATAGCAGAGAGCATGGAGGCAGTGCTTCAGGCCACCCACAAACCAGTCCATCAGCCTGGTGTCCTCACTCCTCAACAGACCACATCAGTCAGTACTCCCGAAGAAAGCCACCCTGATGGGCAGGGGCTGGCTTCTGAGTAAGAGAACCTAGTCACAACCTCCCCGCACGCTGGACTGCCGAGCCAGGGGCTCAGCCCACGCCTGCTCTCCATAGCCTCTACAGTAGCAGTTCTCAACCTGTGAGTCATGAACCCTTTTAGCAAACCTCTATCTTCAAAAATATTTACATTGTGATTTGTAACAGTTGCAAAGTTATAGTTATGTAATGGCAGAGGGGGTAGAGCATTAGCATGTTGAGAGCCACTGCTCTAGAGGGAGTGGGGCCTGCGCTGGTCCCAAGCTGCCGTGCGCCCAGTTACACCATCTATTCTTAAGGCCAGACGCTCCCTCAGGACCTAGGGATGCTGGCAATCTGGAAACCACATTCTTGGTTTATGGAAGACAACAAAGAGATAAAAATACAAAGCTTAACTCCACAGTGTCACTTAACATAGCTGGACTTTAAAAATCTCCCACCCATAACCAAAAACAATGATTCAATCTGTTCAACTTGGTCTGGGACAAACCCAAGGAATGGTACAAAGAAATGCACCCCACAGCAGCTTGTGTCTCTTCATGCCAACGACAAAGAACAATTAATAGTGCAGTGGGACTCTGTGCTTGAGAAGCACGAGATGCTGCTTCCTTACCATTCACAGTGAGCCTGGCTTTGTGTGAGTATGTGGAGCCAAAGTGGTTTGTGATGACACACTGGTAGCGGCCCTCGTGTCCAAAGGTGACATGACGGAGGTGCAGGATAGTGGTGTACTCCATCACTTCCCCGTCCTGTGCACGGACGTGTGCAAAGTTCTCCATGTCTGCATTGGCCAGGACCTCATTGTCCTTCTTCCAGGCAAAYGTCATTGGTGAGCTGCTGCTGCTGGCCGCTGAGCATGTGAACCGGATATCCTTGCCCACCACAGCCATGGTCGTCTCAGGCTGGGTGATGATCTGTGGCTTAGGAAAGTCGTCTGGGGAGAAAACCAACTGTAAGGCCCCCTGTTCTCTGCGGACACCAGCAAATGTTCAAGCTGACAAGGAACTGGTCACCTGCCAGTACAGGCAGTTCCACCAGACGCGGGAATAGCTGTGCCGTGGCTCTCGGGCCTCACTGCCTTCTCTGTTCAAAATAATGCCACACAACTCATCAAGCCACTAGTGAACAGCTGTGGTGCGTGGCCAGTTGTGCTGAACTGACAGCTGTTCAGGTGTCCAGCCCCAGCACTCAGGCTGCTGGCGAGGTAACACTGAAAGATACCGGGTAAAAAAGACACCAGCCATGGGAACTAAAATCCCCAATAGATTGCTGAGAATCTAGAAGGCCACGTGGGGTACAGAGCTGTGCAAACAGCCAGGGAGGGCTTCTAATTTCTTTCCTGTGACTAGGCTTGGGACCTGCACAGACAGAAAATGGTGGCAAACCCCAGCACCTACAGGGATCCAGGTAAAGGATGGGAGACTCAGGACACGTGTATCCAGTTGTTAGCTAATTGCTAAAATAACCAAGCAGAGACCAAAGGGATTGTGCAGAGCAGGCTTTACCGCACACGCCCAGGAGGCAGCCCTAAACAACCAGATACTAAATACAGTGACCAGTCTAGAAGGGCAGAGAGCCCAGCCCCCACATTGCTTGTACTGTTTGATTTTTTGTTGTTTGCTTTTCAACAACAAACGTAGGAAATACACAGATAAGAAAATGGCAATTTTGTTTAGTCAAAGAACTAAGGGAGCCAAATAAAGCAATTAAAGAGCATGAACACCATAGCAAAGATGAATACCTTAACAAATTATAAAAATACAGTTTTAGAGTAGAAGTGAAATTTTAAAAAAGTCACTTAGAGGGGTCTGATAGCAGAACTGAGCTGGTGGCAGAGTCTGAAATAGGTCAGTGGCGATTATCTACTCCAAGAAACAGAAGAGGAATGAAGGAAGGGAGTGAGGGAGTGAGGGAGGGACAGACGGAGGGAGGGAGGGAGGGACAGAGGGAGGAATCGATGGCAGAGGATGTGTCACAGCATTAAGAATCATAGACCATGCAGATAAGTAGAGCCCACCATGACAATGAACAAAGTCTTCGGAGAAATGGGCCTGAGCATACTAGATCTGATGGACCAAGGTGCGTCCCAAGTTCAGTGAAATACAGATACAGTAAATTGGAGAGCTACATTCAGGTGAACCATGATCAACCTATCAAATACCAAGTAGCTCAGGATCAACTTATTAGACCCTCTAAAACACAAGCAGGTGAGTTCTCATCAAAAACCAGGGAGGCTAGAAGACAAGAGATATGCTTATCCAAAGGCCTTGTGCAGGAATTATCAACCAAAATCCTCATATCCAGAAAAAAAAAAAAAAACTGAGTGATTTAAACATTTCCAGATTCTTTTTAAAAGGCATTCTGCAATAGGAGAATTTCTTGTTTCCAGACCTACAACTCACTTCGTGTATTCAAGAGGAGCCTTTCAGACTAAATTCATATGCCAAAGCCAAACAAAACAAACCCAAACATCGTAAAGGAAATTACACAGGTAGGTATAAAGGTCAACGCAGGCCAGTCAGCCTAGCACAACTGGTAAGCCCCAGATCCCAATGAGGCATCCTGTCTCCCAGCCCCTTGGATAGATCACAGGGTGGCCCAGGAGCCCATACTGTGCTGTCTCCAT
This sequence comes from Apodemus speciosus, assembly GCA_002335545.1. Classification (NCBI taxonomy): domain Eukaryota; kingdom Metazoa; phylum Chordata; class Mammalia; order Rodentia; family Muridae; genus Apodemus; species Apodemus speciosus. Next base: position 74,646 of record BDUI01002947.1, on the reverse strand, counting down.
AGCAAGGGCATGACCTCTCCATCTCCTCTGTTCTTCATGCTAACTTCCTCACCTAGCTTCATGCTAACTTCCTAGAATGTGTAAGGTGGCCATTTCTGTTTCTTAGAAACAAGTGGGAGACAGCGAGCAGAGTTTGAACCTCAGATTTCCTACCAAGGATTCTTTCTCATGAACAGTGGGTAGTTCTGAGGGGACTGCTGCAATGCCCAGTGTGGCATGGTCACCAACTAGGGATCAGGACCCGTGCAAACAGGAGACTGCCCTACACAGGACAGAGGGAGGAAACCACAGACTACGGAACTTCAGAAAGCCCAAATAAGCTAATGAGTGTGGAGTCAATTAGCACTGGCTGCAAAAGTGTGGCCTGCTTTTCTGTGACTAGGGTGCTGTCTGCACAACCCGGATTCCACCAGGGAGCCAATGCATCAAGACTCAGCAAGCCTGCTTTGGGAGCTAATGTGGTGGGAGGTATAGGATTCTTGTCTCACCTCTAAGCAGGCTTAATTCAAAAGAAAAAGGTTGGACAAGTGGCCTGGGGCACCCAAGCTGCTAGACAAGTCATAACTAGCACTGTTCAGGAGAGATCTGTGAAGCTCTGTGAGGCCAGAGGGAGCCACTGACAGAAGACATGCATCCCCACTGCTGCTCAGAGCGACCCACACCGATCTCAGCAGTCTTCTCATTCTTGGATCCCATTTCCTTAGCTATACGGCTATGCTAGTCCTGTCAGAGCTAGCCTATGTGTGTTTCAGCTGTTGAGCATTCTCTGTGCTCTTTGTAACTAAACTTGGGTCCTGACTACTCCTGGTCAAAAAAGATGGCTGAATCTATGTTCCAACAATGGGGAGGGAAAAAGCTCTCACCAGTGCACATTTCAGTGGTTTGGACAAATAGCAAGAGTGCAAGTCAACATCGAGGAATTATTTTTACTACAGTGGCTGTTCTCCTGAGACCTATTCTTCCTGTGCTTAACCTCTCATTCTTAGAGCTGGAGAGAATCACACATTGAAACCCCATCCTCATGAACGCATTCACAGCCAAACCTTTCCGAAAAGATCAGAACTATCTCACTGTAACCAACTATTTAGATTTGTAGCTAAACTTACTCCCTTCTAATTAAATATGTGTACTTCAAGAACCACAGACTGAGGCACTGTAAATACATGTGGTTTCCGTGGGAAATAAACTGCACCCAGCAGCTGATCTGTAACCATGGACTACGTTAATTAGGGTCACAGGAATGAGTCTCAGAATGGAAGTTCTTCCTGGCCTCTTTGCCCTTCATTGAAACCAAAAACAAAAACCTCAAGGATAATCTTACCACACACAAAGCTGTCGGGCGGCACTGAGAAAATGCTCTGGCCCTTCAGTGACTCGGGATGGGCACAGGTGGCCGACACAGAGGTCTGTAGCATCCGACCCACAAGCCATGGGGGCAGCCACTTGAGCTGGCAGTCACACAGGAAGCTCTCGCTGCTGATGTGGCTGAAAGAGAAACAAGAGATGATTATTTGACCATAAAGGAGAGCTCTTTGGAAAACCTCACAGCGGATCAGCTCAGAAGCAGGACATCAAGGTCCACATGGAATGGTTTCCCAGTGACCAGAACAGCTCGTGCACYCTCCATGCAGGTTTGAATAGAATATGGCTTCTGATGTAGAACCCAAGATGCTACGKGTCAAACTAGCYCCAGGAGGTATTGAGAATGCTGGTCTGAAGACCACMATTAGATCAGTAGCCCCATGTCCTCAGGGGGCCAAAGCTCCTGTCATCCTGGGGATGCCTCTAACCTGCTGTGACACTGGATACACCCTGTGTGTGAAGGGCACTACCCACACCTAGAACCTGCTGTGACACTGGACACACCCTGTGTGAAGGGCACTACCCACACCTGGCTCCCCACATTTGGAAAGCTGTGTGCACCAGTCAAACAGAAGCAGACTACCTAAATTCTGCAACAAATCCCAAGAAATCGTTTCCTACCTGGCTATCTTTTTAATTTGGCAAAAGTATAATGTTTTACCGTCTAACCTGGCGCCTCACCAGTATCCCTTCCTCTTGCCTGTGTCTACCTTCACACTGGCGTTACTGGGAGGGTGGCAGAATTCAGCCCCACCTCCGACAAGTTAACTGCTGTAGTCCAGCAGGCATGAGAATGCTCAACTTTGGTTTTTAGAGTCTCCAACCCAAACAGAACATTTCCATTTTTCAGCAACTGAGGTTAAACTTCCAAACCGAACTCAAAATGGCCATCCTAGCGGACATTCCTTCTCCAAGAGTCACTTAGGTAGTAACCCAACATCCAGCTGCATTGATTCGGAAAGACCTGGAGCCCTGAGTTAACGAGTGACACCAGACATATCCAAGGACAAGAACAAGAAAGGAAATGTGTGGGCTTAGAGTCGTGAACTGCCTGTGGTATGCAGTGACAAAGGCAGCACACGTGTATTTAGAAATTCCAAGCACAGCTTCCTCCCATACCAACAAATGAACTAGCTTTCTGTTTCCTCTCTCCTGATTTCTAATGAACAGTGACATGTCAGACTGGTGAAGGACAGGAGAGACGAACACCATGCTGACAACACAGTCAACCCTCCTCCCTCTCATCACCCACCTGCAGCGTCCTCCAATCACTTTAGGAAATATGTTTCCAAAGACTCAACTAATTTATCTCAAAGCATGAAAACAGGGGTGCTGGTCCCGCTGTGACAGCAGTACCATACGAGGCATTACACTTTCATCTGATGGGCAGGTGGTATTCAACTGAGATACCTGAGGGCTGTCCTGCTGAGGAGCTACTGTGGTAGCATAAGGCCATCCACACTACCCAGGAGAGAGTCACCAATTCATACACCACACAAGGAGGCAACTGTCACAGCAATGAGTGCTATGTGGTGGTGGGCTGGCTGTGTCAGTCCAGATCAAGGGCCAGAGGACCTTTCCACTGTCAGGTCCCCTCCTCCCTCACCTCCTCATCAAAAGGACACGTGTGTGGTAGAGCACTACAGACAGGAAAAGGCCTAGAGAACGAGGCCAGGGCATTGCTGGGAGCCATGATAGGGATATGTTTAAATTTTAGCCACAGGAACAAGCTGGGAGAAATAAATCTCACCATAACCTTTGATCAGATATATGTACAAAGAATCGGGCTTTGTACCACATTCAGTGTATATACTGGGTTTAGTGCTAAGGTCTTTAGCACTGAGAAAGAGGCCAGGCTAGACACTGCGAAACCAGGCATGGGAAGGTTTTCTTAAGTGATGAGCACAAGGTGAAAGGAGCTTAGGGAATGAACTGGAGCCAGACCCCACGGGACCGCGTGGTTAGAGGCAAAGGCCAGGCCGGGCAGATGGTGGGACCAGGGGCCGCCTGGGCTCTGCAGATCCACACAGGCACACTCCGCCACCACTAACAGGCAGCGTTTGCCGTGCCTCATGCCGACCTTCCCAGTGCTCCACTGGCTTACTCTGTACGTTTTCAGGATTCCAATTCATAGTGTGTTTCTAATCAGTTTGCGGAAATTTACCCAAAAACTAAGAGCACAGAATGACCTGTGTGATCTGATGGATAAGAAAATGATGGAGCAAAGTGAACTCTTTCTCCCATCAGAAGACTGGGTGGGCCCAGGACCAGTCACGGCTTGAGAACATACAGCAGTTAAAGGAAGACCAGGCAAGAGACCCAGGCTGAGCCTCCACAAGCAGGCCAGGGTACCCTGCCACTGTCCAAAAAACACCTTCAGAAAACCTCTCTCACATACAAAATAAACCTAAAAGAGCAAAACTGATATCCATAAAAAGGTGGCGATCCATTCTGTAGAAGACAATGGTATAGGACGTAGACTCTGGCCTGCAGGCCCACTGTCTGTCTCTGCTGGTGTGGATTTAGCAGCACACAGCTGCACCCATTTGTCTGTGTATTATTGCTGCTGTCTGCTGTAATAACATATTTGAGTAGTCATGACCCAGTGCCTGTGACCCAAAAAGTCCAAAATGTTTACTATGTCAGCATTTCTGAAAGAATTTGCTACCCCCATCCAGAGCTAAGTCCCATCAGGCATTTTGCTTTTAAAGACAACTCATATCTAACCTATAAACAATCACAGCTATTACAGAAAATGAGCACAATGCAATTACAGGTCTTGCTTATTCCCAAGTCCACTCATACTAATAAAGCCACAGGTTCCTGGGTACTCACAGTTCTTTAAGGTTCTTCATCTTTGCAAAGGCATCAAACTGGACAGACCTGATTGCATTCTCTCCAAGGTTCCTGAAACAGAACACAATACTTTTTGCTTAGGAACTGTGGGTGCTTGTCAAATGCATGGCCAAGTGAGGACACTCGGGGATTTTTCAGGCCAGCCCTGGGTCACAGATGACCCACAGGTGCTAGCCATACCCCATGTGCCAGATCCACTGGGAGAGGCTCTCAGTTCTCCTGTTGATGCAAGCACACAGAATGACTTGGGACCAAGCCAACCATAAGAGCGGCCTTGACATTAGGTAGAAAACTGGGGAAAATTACCCAGCAGAATAGAGGCTTACTTTGATTCAAAGATAAACCTAAGACCACGTACTAGAAGCATCCACTCCCAACTGCAGTATAAACATCTCAGGACTAGTGCTCCTTAATCAGTTCCAAGGTCCCATAGACAAGCACCCCAGTAGAAAAGGTCCCAGCATGCACTGAGAATAGGGAACTGTTAAAGGGGGAGGGGTGTTGCCTGGCTTTGCTAGAACAAAGTATTCTTATGAAAGTGGCAAGAGCTCAGGGACCCTTGAAGGAGTCTGATGCATGGAAATGTAGCCCAACAGGTGGGAGAAAGGTGTTTGTTCAAATTCCAATTGCATTAACTGGGAGCACAGCAGCCGACTATATGCTCTGGGAGAGTTCCTGGCACAGGCAAAAGAAAGGCCAGAGTTGAGGCTGACTTATAATGAGAAGGAAGCAGCTGGTGTTTCCCAACAACCTGTTTCTCGGTTTACAAAGACGTGATCAAACTGCTAGCAGACTTCCCAGCAGCCATGTTTAGCAGGCCTGTGGCAGGCAGGGTCTGGCAGGGTACTTACAGGTGTTCCAGGCTTTCCAGCCCCGAGAATGCTTTCTTAGCCACAGATTTGATCTTGTTTCCAAACAGAGTCCTGTAGTTTCCAAACATCCAGGCCCAGGGCAGGTAGGTAGAAAGCGACCGAGAAGCAAGAGAGAAAGAAGGCACACAATCAGGGCAGTACTGCCTGACAAATGTCTGAAAGAGGCAGGTGCACTGCAGATCTGCGAGGGAATTACAGGGCTGGAGTGCACAGGCCGGCCCCACCCTGAAATGAAATACCTCTAGCTCTATTACATTTCATGGTGATGACAGGCTGAAATTGCATGTTCCACCCAGTCTCAAGAGACCCCCTGTAGTGTCAAGCGTAAGTCACCATGGCCAGGCCATGCTGCCCATCCTGGGACCCCCCAAGGGGGTGGGGAATTTGTTAGGTAGTGCCCTTGCAGGGAAAATAGGCTGGTTAGTGTTTTAGTGAGAAGCAGCAGTGTAAACCGGGACTAAAATCTGCCATCCACTTCTGTGCACTATACTGTGGGTATAAAGGGTCCCGACTAACAAGAAGAGAGCRGGAAGAGGGCACCCTTCAAGATAGCCCCATAGCTCTTTGCCTCTGCCAGCATGTAGCTGTCCTGATATTTGCCCTTTCCCTCAGGGCCTGCAGAGAGGCCCTGCACTCTGGCTCTTCTGGGCTTCTTGAGCACGAGCCCAGAAGGTCATTAAATCCTAGGGAGCTGGAGCATCACAGTCACCTTTTCAGGGAACGAAGTCTGTCCCCTTAGGCTTGCAGGCACTGGACAGGACTCTTGCCCTTCTACTCCTGGCCTTAGCAGTGAGTGCTCAGTTAAGACATTCTCGGGCAAGAGTGTTCCTTTTACAGGGTCTGGAGCTCAGAGCTCCCACCCAGAGTGTGGCGGGRGGACGACTGAAGGCAAAGTTCCTTCCTTTGTTGTTGAGGACTCTGATGAGGTGTGCTAACTCAACACAAGAATGTCTGCTCAGGACATCCGAAATGATGCTGGATGAGCTCTGCCCCTTCAATGTTCATGTCTTCCAGAATTTTCTAACAGGCATGTTACACAGGCTGGAGGCCCGGGATGTTAGAATCAGTAAGTTCAGGCAGCAGTGTACAAGCAGACAAAGGAAGCTTCTGAACAAAGCCAGCCAGGCTCACCTCTTCCCGAGAGAGGGATTTCTTGTTGAGCATCCTAGCAAGAACCAGGGCTAAGATCTGGACTAGAGGCTATCTTCCACCTATGTCAGACTGGTTCCCACAAGGGAAGACAAGTACCAGCCTGCCGGCGAAGACAAATGGAGGTGATATCTGCACACCTGAAGCTGCACCATGGCCTAGCTATCACCCACCATGTGGCCTGAGCTTCAGACTGTCAAGGCTCTAAAGGAACACAGGGCAGTGCCCCACATCCTAGAACAGCCTCCTACATTGCAAGGAACACAGGCAGAGGTGCCAGTTCCACCTGCTCCCAAGGGCATTGCCAGAGCGTGCCATTTGACTTCCTAAGTCATTTCATTACAAACAGATTCTTACCCCAGGGACCCAAGCAGTCAGTTCTGCCTTTAGACAAAACCTACTGTTTCCTGACTTTGTAGGGTAAAGGACAAACAGCCAATGACCCTTCTATCTTCTCTCTCTCACAGGCAATCTGGGTGGACAAGAAAACAAATCTCATCCTGAAAACACTTCCACAAATCACAATCTGGAATTCTTACTTTAAATAAACCAAATGCCAGGAGCCCAGTGCCCATGCTCACCGTGGCTCCTTAGCCACATAACTAGCAGCAGACAACACAGCTCATGGGGCACTGAGCCCCAGTGTGTCTGTGAGTCTGCCAGCTCCTGCACTTACTCAGATCCCACAAGCCGGGCACCATGTGCTCCAGAACCTAGTAAAAACAAACTGAGCTGCTTAGTGAAATCTCCCATAAACTAGATCTAGGAAAAGCTGTGCCTGATTTCATCCATTAAATATTAGTCACGTTGACCTCTTTTACAGTGAGGGCAGGCTGTTATTTCTAATGGTGACAACAGCAATAAAACAAATTCTCAAATTCTCAATTACACAGTGCCAATCATTCCACTGATAGGCTCACACAGGCCCTGCCCTCCCCTCGGCACACATCTGGGGTGCTGTGGGGTGGAGCACTCAAGCTAACAGATGTGATGGCTCCCTGGACTGGAAGGGTGCTCCAAGGGAAGTGGCGGCTAGCCTGACCTTCCTGCTAAGGACTCAGACCAGGCAGTGATCTCAGATGTCACGTCTTAAACCCTCTTACACATCTGGCCAGCCCAGCCAAAGGCTCCCCAAAGCCACTTCAGTACTTGCTAAAGCAAGCACAAAGGCACCATGGTGTGCACAGAGTGGGGAAGGTGTCATGCAGGCCTGCCTTGTATTCATGTCCTTAGAAGAAGCCATGGCATGGACAAGCCGTCCTCACCATGTGGAGTGCCCATCCGGGCAGGGAGCCAACACCCCACTTCTGTACATATCTCCCTTCACCTGTGCCCTATACAGAACACCCTCTTCCCCTCCTGATCAGTGTCAGAGGTGGGCCAGACGGGGCCTGTGGTGCTGTACTGCTGCTTTTACACAGGTCACTTGGGGCTCTCATGAAGTCCTTCTGTGAGGTCCAGACATGCCCCCTCCCTCAGGCTGGCCGTGGGCAGGCCCCCAGCAGCAGAACTCCAGAGCATTCTGCAACCTGGGCAAGGGAACAAGTGTACCAGTTCTATACCCAGGTGTAAAACTCCGAGCCTGCCTCCTGCCAGGTCCTGGGCTATTTCCCTTCCCATGTCTTTCGAGCTCTAAAGGTTGCATGATGGAGCCTGCACACAGACACGTGCCTACCACAGCAGTGGGCAAATTCTAGGAGGGTAGGACAAAGACTCTCCAAACTGAATTCAAAGCGGCTATTACTAGTGTTCTTGATGATGGCTGCTTCTACTTGAGATTATAATTAACAACAAAAAGAGTGACAAGAGCCTCAAAACTATCAAATTACTGAAAGATACTTCACAAACCTGAAGAAGGCAGCAGCACCCCTCTGTACAGAGGACAAAACACATAGGTGCTTTCAGATGGGCTATGGACAGGACAAGGCCAGCAGCCCTAAGGACCAGTCCAGGCTGACAGCACGAAGACTGTGAGAGTGGCCTGTGAGCCACTGTGGACTCCTGACTGTGGTCCTCAGCCTCTTCTCTGCACACAGCAGAAGGCCTGCTGCTGGCCTCTGTGGGCCCAAGACAGAGACTCAGGGGCGCTGCACGAGTGAAACCCCCTGCATCCCACAGCTTGCATAACTGCACACTCCAGTCTGAAATACTCACAGTTTGCTGAGGTTGTCGAGCCCTATAAAGGCACCGCTGGTATCTTCGATTGTACCTGAGATCTCATTATGGTCCAGGTCCCTAAGAAGAAGACAGAAGCAGGTTCACCCTCTCTCTCGAGCTCTGGCTTTGTTCTGCACCACGAAGGGAGACCAGCCCCACACCCAGGCTTTCACTAGGAGACCCTAAGCATGCAGGGACACCCCAGAGGGCCCAGCACTATGAGAAGTATGGCCCTGAGAATGTCCTTTTTCCTTTTTTGTATACTATCAGTATGACCTTGCTTCTGCTGCTTCCAACAAAGCTAGCACACCCACCAACCAATCTGGCTGGCTTCAGGGAGGGAAACAGTAGAGACAGCACCAGAAGAAGCCAGGTTTGCACACACCTCTCCGAAGTAGACCTCTAGCCCAAGAGATTCCTAACAGTTCCTGTCTGCTCTTATATTACCCACAGTCCTCTCTCGGGGTTCAACCAGGACACTGTGGAAGGCACTGATGGTCCGCAGGCCAGCCTGGAAGCCTCGGGCCTGCACCCTGCTCCCCACGAGGCTTATGGAGCACTGGACTCTGAGCCAGAGCACACATCTGGGTGCTGAGTCAATCTTGTGACCCACTTGCCAGGACAGGAAAAAGGAGGCCAACTGCTCGGCCCCAGGCTGTTTGGAGAAGGTCAGAGTCAGCCTCCTCCCGGGCTCCCAAGAACAGGTCACGTCGCCCAGCCACACACCTGGCAGCCAGACCCCTCCTCTCACATTTGATCTTTCCAATTTTTCAGAGCCACAGTCCCTGAACATCCCTTTCCAAAGTCCCTGCAGAAATGGCCAAGAACTGAAAGGGATGCTCTGGGAGGAACTTGGCTCTGGGAGGAGGCTGGGAAGTCACTGCCAGCTGGGAGTGGGGCTGGGACGAGTGCACAATGCCTGCTCTGACCTTCACTTTCCAGCATGGAGCTGACAGAGAATGTGCTGCTGGGAAGGACCTCGCCTTTCAATGAGGCCCACCCTGCCATCTTTAGACTGAAGACAGCAGGGACCCAGACTGTGGCTTTGTGTGCCTATCTTCCTGCTCCGGGCCTTGCCTGCCAAATTCTCCCTCTCTTTCTGGTCTGCTCAGCTTCTATGTTTCTGGCCTTTCTGTTCGGGCCTCGAAAGGGTTTATACCCTGACTATGGCTCGAATAGCTCGCTTGGCATTAGCTCCCCGCAGTGGAGCCCACTCTGCCAGGTGCAAGTGGCAAGGCCTCCCCCCAGGCACAGCAACAGGCTTGCTCCCCTAGCAAAGTCCAGGCCCGAGAAGGAAGCTGCAGAAGCAGCCTCCGCTATCTATAGGAGGCTGTATGGCCTTCTGGGGGCGTTAGGCTGAAGGCTACAGGATGTACAAGTGAAAAGTTCTATGAAAGGTCCCAGAAAACACCCTCAGCAACTTCTAGCAGCCTCACCCAACTGGAGGCTTCAAAGGATATGACATTCTCACTTCCTCTTTATTACACCACTCCCAGAGGTATAAGCGAGGACACAGGACCCCTCACTTCTCTCTCTCTTGGATAGCAGATCCACTACAGAGGTTCGAAAAAGAGCAGGAAAGTAGCCACGGTACTGACTTACAGAAAACAATACACAGGATTTAAGAACAGAAATCAGGGCTGGGGTGTGGCTCAGAAGAAGAAAACTTGCCCATCATATACAAAGCTCTGGGTTTGATCTACAGAAATATTAGAAAAAAAAATTCTCAAAACTTATACCCAGGCCTGTAGACTCACATACCTGTAATCCTAGCACTTGAAGCAGGAAGATAGCCACAAGTTCAAGGCCAGCCTCAATATATGAGCTTGAGGCTAGCCTGAGCTAGAGACCCTGGTCTTTAAAAGCAAATGAACAAAACCACTACCCTACCCTCTTAAAAAGAAGAATAAATGAGAAGTCTCAGGCAGAAGAATGGAGAAGAGACACACAGGACTGTCGGAATGTTGCTGCAGATACCCTGTGTAGGCATGCTTTTCCAGACCCACCCACCCATCTTGCCAAGTGTACTGAGAATTATTTGATAACAGTGGTTTTTTAAGAGTCATCCTGCAATTGGYACCTTGTGAGAAGGAAAGGATTTTTCTGCTGAGCAGTTATTTTGGGTCCTAGGCCTTGTTCCTGCTGCAGGCCAGCTTACAGTCCAGTTATGACTAGAAGCCAGTGAGAGGCAATTTCAACAACACATGTGCTCTGCTGCGTGCTCTCCCTTCTGGGGACCCCTCTGCTGCGTGCTCTCCCTTCTGGGGACCCCTTCATGCTTCACCCTCAAAAGCAAATCCTTACAAGACCCGCAGACTCTTGAGTCCCTTGAAGGCGCCTTCAGCAATGTGGCTGATGGCATTGTGACTGAGGCGCAGGATACTGAGGCTGCTCAACTCCGCCAGACTCTCCTCGTCCAGCCGCGTGAGGTTGTTGAAGGACAGAATCCTAAGGAAGAAAGAGGAAGACAGATGTCACCGCTGAGCTAGATGGTGCCCTATTCGCGCTCATCTTCAGCACTCACACCACAGCTGGCCTGACCTCCCTGGAGCAGGGTCCTGAGGCATGTTCGCAGGCATCCTGCGTCAGAGCCCATTAGGTCAGAGGTCACCTAGCTTGCTAACTTGACAATCATGCACGCCATGAAACCAGAACCACAAAGCTGAGGACTACTGCTTACACACACTGTAAAACCCTGTCATACAACCCAAATCGCAGGCTTCAAGCCCCTCCACCGCATGTCTTGGTTTAGGAAATGAAGGAGCTATCTTGGTGGAGACTGACACTGAGCAGAATTGGGAAGAGTCAGTTCTGTACTGAGCAAGTGAGCCCCAGCTACACTCATTGTATCGGCCAGCAGAGGGCGCCATGAGCCACTGCCTGGGACAGCCACACCATGGGAAGATCCGGACAGTAAAGGCCTGGGCTGTGACTTCTACACCCCTCAACCAGACCAGGTGCCAAAGCATACCTTTTGCTAGAACCAAAACCCCTTCCCAGCACTACTGCTGCAGGTGTGCACGGCACTGGGTTGGTCATGTAACACTAGTTATCTATGGTTGGAAATGTTAAGTCTGGACTGGTGCAAAAAGAAGGAAAACGGAATTGGTTAAAGATTAATGCAGTTTTAAAGGTCACAGTGAACATATTCTGTCCCTATTAAAAGAAATATGTCATAGTGTCTATCAGTTGCAGAGACATAGCAGGAGACCAGAGTTACACCCTCACCTGCAATTAAAGAATTTAATTGAAAGGAAGGGCAAGACCACGCTGTGGAGCACCCCTATATTCGACTCTGAGGGTTTCTACTATGGAGAAATCACTAGGACTAGTCTAGTGTACTTAGGTGAACCTTCCCTTCCTCTAAATGGCCCAAGAGACAGTGTCATGCTGCCCACCATGCAGAAGGGGAGGAAGGAACGCAAGGGCTGCCTGGGGCTCACACCTTTCTGGGGTGCTCCAGAAGACCGCCCTTGCTTGGGAACTACACTGAACAAACACCCTCAAGGCCTCTCCCTTCTCTACAGCTCTAGCCCCCAACAAAGCCCTTGGTCAAAGCCACAGGCAGTGGTCAGCAGGAGCAGCTCTAGGTAGCAAGAAGCTTGACTCAGAGAATGAACACTGACACAGAATCTAAGTGAATACAAAGTTGGGGCAGGGCACCATCTTTTGGCTTTGCTGTCCTAGTCAAATGTGACTTTTTCAGTCAAAAGATATGTGTGACCTACTGTCACTCGTGTTGTGATGACAACATCTAGGCTTCTGTTCCCTGCATACCCTCTTCTAGATTTCCAGCTCCACGCCTGGAGAGGCAGAGACTCCACGTGGGTCTTCCTTCCTGAACAGACGTCCTGCCTCTGGGCTGCCTCCTTATTTGGACCCTGTGGGGTGAGTTGGGCTCTAGAGGCTTCACGGGGTACTTCACTGACCACTGCCCCAGACTTACAACTCATGCAGCTTCTGACAGAAGCTCCAGCCATCGCGCTGAATCCGAGAGATGGAGTTGTTGCTGAGGTGCAGCTGGTGCAGGGCTGTGAGGCCATAGAGGGAGCCGCTGTTCACTTCCACCAGGCTGTTGTACTCCAGGTGCCTACAACGACAGCACAGGATGAGGAGACCGTCATCTTCCCATTACACAGACGGCATGGAGGAGGCCAGTCTGTGTCAGATGGGGCAGTCAGTGCAGAGAAGGTAACAGGACAGGGAAAAAGAGGCACATTTTGTTCCACATTCAGTATTAGAGAAGAAGTTTAAGCAAGCAGAATTTGCTTTTGTCTATCTGACTGTCTCCTACTGCTCAAAGCATGAGTGCTTAGTGCATTTTTAAAATCCTAAGAACCAGCAACCCCTCATTTGTATGGACATACTCAACATAAAAATCACAAGTTTTGTTCTGAGAACTCTGATCTGCCCTTCAGATTCCCAAATGAACACAGGACACTGACATTCAGCAAATCAGAATGGGACATGTGAGTAGCAGAAGCAGAGCAGCAGGCTCCTCCTGGGCGTGCCGTACAGAGTGACCTGTGTGGGAAGGGATGGTCACTGGGAGATGCTTCTGATGAAGCAACTGGGGAACACACTGGTGACTGTCAGCCCAGGCTTCTGACTTTGATTTCAGCTACAAAAACAATAGCATGTGCACAGGTTGTAATATCTGCAAACGGAGTACGGAGGAGAGCGGCTGAGCCACCAGTGGAGACAGGAAAAGGCAGTGGTTCAATTGTATTCACCTAAAAGGAGACACTGGCAAACTTGAAAGCCACACAACTGAAGACAGGGATAGTTAGATTGACTGCCTCTTGAAAAACAAACTTGGGGGAGAGGGAGGGTGTCTCCCGCCACACTACCTTCTCTTTACTTCCTGACTATGCAGATCCATTACTTTCCATTTAAACAACTGTAGAGGTTTAAAATCAGAAGATCTGTGATTGCCCCTCTGCTGTTCTTTTTCATTATTCTGGCAGCAGGCAGCTCTGCTGCTGCACACATCTGGCTGGAAACTCCCTTGATAAAAGCTGCACATCTGCAGTGTTTGATTAGCTCACAAGATGGGAATAAATCTCCCAAGATGAACTATGCATTTTGGCCCACCTGCACATCAAGAAAGACTATCAGCCAGCGTGAGGAAAGAAGGGACTTCCGATAAGGTGTGGGAGTGGAGAGGATGTGGGGAGAGAATTGCTCTGCAGCCTTAGGTTTGTGGAGGAAGTGGGGGTGGAGAGCAGGCTAGTACAATCCATCTCTTCCCACTTCCTGAGCTGACCATGGGTCCATCAAAACCTCCTTCTACCTTGCAAGGAAAACAACCTAGGTTTTGGTTCATTTTGCAGAGAAAGGCGGAGTCCGGGGGGCCACCATCCCATGCCCACGTCTTCCCAGAGTCCGGGATGATGCCCACACTTACAGCACATGCATCTTCGACAGCCCCCAGAAGGCACCATCTGTCAGCCTGCTGATGTTGTTCCGCTGAAGCTTCAGCACCTCTAAGCTATCGAGCCCCTGGAACGTGAGGCCCTCAATCAGTCGAAGCCGATTCCGATTCAGGTCCCTGTGGAGATGAGGCCATAGGGTCAGAACATCCCTTGTGCACATCTAGCCTGCACCATTCTGAGTCAGTGGTGAAACCATGGAGGAGGGCACACCTCAGCTGGCACACCGGCACTGTCGGCAGCAAGGGTGCCGCCCTAGGAGAAGTACAGTGAAGGCTGCGTAGCTAGCTCGGTACTGTACCAGTACCGTGGGAACCTAAGCACCCCAGTCCTTCCCTCAGAACAGCCACCATTCATGATTCTCGAGCAGGCCCTGGGCATGACTCAGAGGTACGTTCCTTAGCTAAGGTGTCTCCCAGCTCAGCAGCAGAAAGCCATACCAGATGCTTCAACCCAAGAGCCTCCTAACCACTGGGTGCCAAATATCTGCAAAACTTCCACTTGGCGCAACCGAGAGACCTCTGCAATGGAAAGAAGTGACAGCTGGTGGAGAAGTGGGGGCATGGGGCAGATACACACTGGCACCTAGTGCTAGCAGAGCAACCTTAGTTGACCAATAGATATCAGGAATCTGGGTCAGCTGGATCCCATTAGCAACTCTGGGGAAGGTGGGAGAGCACTGTACTAATTAGAAAGCCCTTGGTTTTCCCCCAAATATTTCTGCAATGTCTCATGACCCTGCTTCACACACAGCCTCTTCAGCTTCTTAGACTGAAAAGAGCAAAGCCAAGCTCTTGCACCCAGGAGAAATGAGGACAGGGCACACTCTGCCCTGTGCCAGCCTGATCTGCAACTGTTTAAACCAAATTGTGAATTTCAGCTTATTTTCCTGTCATATACTCTTCTGCTAAAACAAAGACACACCGGGAAAGATTTGAAGAACCTTTTACTGGCTGGGGAGTTTTGGTTACTATATGGTTTTTAGCACCCTGGGCCATTTTAGGCTACCTGAAAAGAGATACTAATAAATCCTTTTATACAAAACCAAACCAGCTACCCTTCTAAAATTTAGGAAATGAAGAGGCGACTGCCTCTGGCCAGGTTAACTTCAACCAAACTCCCCCAGAAGCATCAGACACCTTCCTGTCCAAGCTACAGACGGCCTCAGCACCTTAAACATTGCTAAAACCTGAGTGAGAAAGCAACCGTGGTGAGGGTGGTGGTGCATGCCTGTGATCCCAGCACAAGGGAGGCTGAGGCAGAAGGATCAAGAGGGGAGAAAGAGACACAGAGACGGACACACACACACACAGACACACACACACAGAGACAGAGAGAGACAGAGAGACAGAGACGGACATACACACAGAGAGACAGCGACAGACACACACAGAGACAGACAGAGATAGACAGAGAAAGAGACAGAGAGATCAATAGTGGGGCAGGGACCACATTTCAGAAGCACCGCATCAGGGAGGACAAGCATCCAAGCACGTGGGTCTTTTCCTTGACCCTCTGAGGCAGCCTGCCAGTACCAGACCCAGCTCCTAATTTGCTTTTATTAGGTGTTGCGGTAGGGTCATAAATGATAGTTTATGTAGAGCTTTACCAGGGGGTGAGGAAGGAGTGGCAACTGGTACAGGGTCCTTGGGGAAATCTGGCCCCATAAAGTTTGGCTAACCTTAATTAAAGCACAGGTTTCTGTACTCACAGTTGTGTCAGCCTGGGTAGCTTGAACGCTTTCACAGGAAGCTGGGTGATCCTGTTTTTGCTCAAACGAAGAGTCAGCAGCGACCGTGACAGACCATCGAATGCTCCAGACTCCAGGATGCTGATGCGGTTGCTCGCCAAGTTGCTGGAATGATTCAGGAGAGAAAATGCAGTGGCAGTAGGAAGCCCTCCTCACTCCTTGTGGCTCTGGATCCAGCTGGGTCTGCTAGGAAACATGCTAAGACAGACCCAGAGGGACAGATCTCCACTGAGCCTTGACTTGAAGACAGTGAACCTGGGAATGCTGGTAGCAGGGATGTCTGATGAAGAGAAGACACTGACACAGGCCTTACTGCAGCACAAAGCACTGTGCCCATGCTGATGGGCATGACTAACCTTTACCCATAACAGCTGCACAGCACAATGCCTGCCTCAGGAGAACCTGCAGATTCCTGCCTCACCACCCACTAGTTCCGGCTGGCCAGGAAAGCCCTAAAAGCAAAAAAATCAATTGGGAGGCAAGGTCAATGGGTTTTACACTTTAAAGAAACATCCTTTATTTAGTCTTGAAGAGAGCTAACTGCACGGCTTACATAATGAAGATGCACAAACCATTCATTTAAATAATTCTAACAACTTCAAGAAGCACTTAGAGACCTCTGAGTCCTTTAGAAAACAAGAGATACATCTTCACAGGGCTGCACATTATGCATGCCAGGGGAGCCTCCTGTGGCCATACCAGAAGGGCCTCTTTCTCAAAATTACATGGCACTGTAAAGCTCAGATGTCAGCAGCTCAGAGAACAAATTCTATCAGGTAGTAAAAAGATAAGACATAGATGAGATAGTCTCCTCGCAAGAGACCACCCCACACCTCTTCCTGCCTTCCCCAGACAAAAGCTTAAGTGCAAATGAGACAGACTAGAGAGAATCTTCAACCACAATGGGTTGTGTGCCAAGAGGGAATGAGGCACTTCTATTCCCGCCATCAGGCAGCAGGGCACATGAGGACTCTGCAAACGGGGCTGGACTGTTTGTTCTTGACACTCCAATTAAAGAGCCATCAGTGTGATGGAGACACAGCCTCCAACAGCTGCCAAGGAGAAAGTGCCCTCTATATCTCTACAGAGAGGACATGCAACCCAGTGTAGTGGTTGGTGGCTCTCTGTACACAAGAAGCACCAGGTAGTATCTGGACAGACACCTTCAGAAGGCCCCCTCCCAGGGCTGCACGGAAGCCAAGGCCTCTTATTTCCAAGTCTTGTACCTTGAACCCTCAGAAAGTAATCACTTCTGTCCCTGAAGCCTCAGAATGACTTGGAAAAGATGTACAAGTGTCACTCTCCCTGAGAAGACCAGTCACAGTGAGCCCTACAGCAGCCTTGCAAATGAGCTAGAGAACCACCCGGAAACAGCAAGGAGATGAGACGAAGTACACACGCATAACTAGAAACTGTTGCTCTAGCCTCAGTCCTCAGATTCCTACCCAAAGGAACATTTTCCTACCTGTAGCGAGTGGATTACATAGGGTTAGCTTCCTCACTCCTGTCTACCATCCACTCCATGTAAGGCAGGTACTAAGAAAGGTTTTTATTTAAAAAAATAAGAAAGAAAAGAAAAGACATCTAAACAACTACAAAGCTGAGTAGCTGCCCTCAGCAAAGGAGCCAGCTACAGCACAACACGGTTTATTGAGTGCTCTCTGATGCTAGAGACACAAGCTCTTTAAACCTATCTCCCTCTGACGTGTATCCGCTCATCACCCAACTCTTGCCCACAAGTTTCTCAGGGAGAGAGCCCAGAGCATGAGGGCAAAACTAGACTTCGTGCACCGAGAGCCAAGCCTGACTTGGGCTCTGCACGGTGAGGGGAGGTTCCTTGGAAAGCCAGTTAACCTATTCCCACCTCAGTGCTGCCTTCTGCCTGTAACACCAGGAGTTCTACAGGGAGCTGCAGATGGCCTACAACAGTGCCCGAGGGATCGTGAGTGGACCCCACCCTGGTCTGCCCAACAAAGGTCTGCACAACCTCATGGACTTAACCAAGCCAGAGCCAGAGTGAAGCAAGCACCCATCCTGTGTCCAGGACTGGGTACTAGGCAGCCACTACAAGGCCTGGAAGCTGAGGTGCACGGTGGCAGAGACACTTACAGTTCCCTTACACGCAGGCCATTTGGGAAACAGGAGCTCCGAATTTCGGTGATATTGTTCGAACTCAGATCCAACACTTCCAAAGACAGGTATGACTTCAACTGGCTTCCATCCACAGTGAGGATCTTGTTGTGCTGCCTGAAACAGAGCAGGGCGTAAGATGGCAGCTGACTACCCCTAACAATCACACCACACACACACACACACACACACTGGATTGTGTACTCCCTGAAACTAGGCAGGAGGCAGGGGAATAACCTCTAGTTTTCCCCACTGTTTCTGCAATTCTACCTTTACCTAAAACTACAATTCAGTGACATTCTGTATGTGACCCTATTCCTCTTTCTATTGCATTATCGTCTGCTGGTTCCATGTTATATACAGGCTTTTTTGTGCAGAATAAGTTCTTTGCCCAAGTACCATGTCTCAGCTGTCTGCCCAAAAGAACACATGGTGATCGTATGCCCAGAGCATAGAGGACATGCAAGTGCGCCAATCTGCCCAATCCAACCCCATCTCTGATCTCTGGAACCCAATCTAGCATTGTGACTAAAGACTGCAGGCACCACAGCCCAGAGCTCAGTTCAGTCCACCCAAATATGTCCCACGTTACAGTCTACTGGCATGTACTATGTGCCAGGCCCGACTCTGAAATGAGGCAGGAGCTCACTGCTGGGTCCAGCTTGGGACCAGATCCCTGAATCTCCTCCCTTGGTGACTCTGGGTCTTGGTTTTCTCATCTGAAAGATCTGAAAGCAGAGACCACAGCCTACTACCTGAAACCACACTGAAAATTCTGGGGAGTACTGCAGTGCTTAACTTCCTTGACATGGTTTATTCATACCTTTAATCCTCTCTCTGCGAAACCCCAAACCCAACTAGCCAGCATTAGCAACTCATCAGGAAAAAGGCGACAGACACCAGGGTATGGCGGGGGCAGGGCACTGATGCTGCTCTGCACAGTTGGACCACAGTGACAAGCTTGCTGGGCGGTAGTGCTGAGACTGTGGGTCCCAGGCAATTCTCTGCCAGCTATGAGTAAACAGGGGCAGCTCTCCAGCCAATCAAAAGTCTTCTGGAACAAAAACCAAAAAAGCCTGGTGTTGCTTACCAAGTGGCATCTCCTTTAAACAAACACTTGACCAAATCAGTTCCAACAGGCATAAACAAGAACCTTCTTCCCAGAAGCTCTGGGCTGTCAGGCCCCTTTGTTCTCTTCACAAGTCTCCCAGGCCCTGATACTCAAAATGCATTTGCACAACTGTGCTGGGGAGACAGACTTCCCTGAGAGGAGGGACCCTGTCCCTTCACCTCGTAGGCTCCTCCCCAGCCTACTTCCTGACTTCTTTATTAATGCTCTAATAAAGGCAGTCTCTTCAGTTTTCTGACTCCAAAAGAAAAATAGAAGCTTTATTATGTAAAGTATGGGAAGAAAAAGAACAAGAAATAAAGGCCACAGCACTGGGCCTCATCCGGGACCCTGAATATCGTACCAGGGAGCCAGGAACAGAGGACCTGGACAGAGAAGGACCGGCTCCACAAAAGAGTCTGGCACTCTGAAGCCTGACACAAGCAGCCCTGTGACAGGCTTGCCTCTCTTCTCTCCCCCCTCCCCTCTGTCTCCTCTGTCTATGTCTTTTGTCTTACACGTTTTCTTCTTTCTTGGCAGTATATTTATCCACTGAACCGCATTCTAGGCCCCCATTCTGGGTAGATGCCACTGTTAAGAAGACAAGACATTTTCACACAGTGGGGAAAGTTCCCCACTGAGCAGAGAAGCAGCCATGGAGATGAAGTGACTGTGGGAGTGAGGCATGAGCTCTCCTAAGGGCGAAACAGTCAGGAAAGGCCTGAGAGGAGGACTGAGGCGGGAAGAGCCAGATGGGGAGATTAGGAGCTGGGTCAGACTTAGGAGCTGGCTTGTCAGGCTGAACCAAACCAGGAATCAGTGGGCCAAGTGACATGAGTAGGCACCAGAAAAGGGGACAAGAAAATTAGAAAAGGGGCCTTAAGAGCCGGGCACTGCAGCAAGAGAAACGTGAGCGGTGCCACCTGTAGTCAGTGCCCAAGCCAGCAGCTGAAGGAGCCAATGGGGGTCACATGTGGGGCAGAGGAAGACACCTGCAAATCGAGCATCTGAATAAGGGTGAAGCAAGTCAGCTGGGATCCTGCGGGTCCCACGCCTGCTGACTTAAACACATGCATTCACAAGATACTCAGGAGGAAAACCATGATCACACGTGTACTGCACACATGCAAATTCTTCCTGTCATCATTCCCTAAGCAATATCGTAGGAGTAAGACAATTATTTACAAAGTATTTGAACTGTACTAGGTATTAAAGTTATTAAATGTAATCCAGAAACTTCAAGTACTGTACATAGGGACATACAAATACTGCATTAATTTACATATGGAATGTATGCATTCTAGGTTTAGATATCAATAAAGAGCCACTACCATTCAACCACAAAACATCCTGATTAAAATATTAGCAAAGGGGGCTGGAGAGATAACTGTTTCTGCCATGAATGTCAGGGTGCTCACAAGAGCCTGTAACAACCCCTCAAGGGAGATCTAATACCATCTACAGCCACCTTCAGACGTGGTATACAGGCACATAAACATAAAGATCATAAAAATGTTTTTAAATCAGCAGAGGACTTAAATACACATTTCCCAAAGAAGAAACACAAATGGCCAACAGGTATTAGTGTTCCTAAGGGAAACACATTTCAAAGTTATGGCAACTACTATCAAAGGGACACAAGAGAACGTGGAGAAATTAGACTCCAGCAAGCAGTTGGTGAGTGGAGGACGCTGTAGGAAACAGTATGACTAAACATTTATCTAAACAGAAGCATAGAATTGCCGTCTCTGAACACGCCCAAAACAGAAGGCAGATCTCAAGAGGATATTTTCATGTGTTCACAGAAGTATTATTCAGAATATTCAAAAGATGAAGCAACCCCAAATGTCTAGTGGCAGATGAATAAAGAAGATTAGGGAGAAACTACAGCTGCCTAAACTGTGCGTGCCACCTCATATGGGGTCACATGACTGAGTGTATGCAGGAGGCAAAAACTTGGTAGTTGGTTTCTGAATGTACAATGACAAAATATTAATTCAAAATTGAATGTGTCATGAGTCCACGATGCTTCACTGTCCCATCRCACATACCCATGGTGTGTCACATGGCTTCACTGCAGCCCAGGGTCTGAATAYCAATGGCTGGGCTGCGTGTATCCGCATGCTATAGAAACACATCTCAGCTCACATTTGAAACAACTTTCAGTTACAAACTCCAGTGCTTTTACTGCACAATTTATATATACACCAAAGAAATGTTTCAAAATAATTGCTGGCCTACTGTCAGTGAGTTTATTTTGTACACCTATCTTATACACCCATATGCCTACCACTGTGTAAGCTTTCTGTTCCTATAGAAACGTAATTGTTTAACTCTAGAAAGCAAAGACTTCTAAACTTTCCGGTCATTACTGAGCATGTATCATGCTAGTTCATCTCTGTAATATATTCAAATATTTTAAAAATTGCTACTTCAGCTAATGCCCTCAGTTTCTCTCTCTCTCTCTCTCTCTCTCTCTCTCTCTCTCTCACACACACACACACACACACACACACACACACACACACACACACACAAACTGTTTGATGAATTCTGTTTTAAATTAGGATAGAATTTCCAACAGTTTGTACATGGCCCTAACCAATCTCTACCATTTTGTACAACATACAAAATGGCATTCTTAGCACTAACAATTATACATTTTCAAAAAGATTTACTTTGTGTGTGTGTGTGAGA